>JAECMU010008132.1:0-13158 GCA_016106625.1 Dracogyra subfuscus | reverse complement strand
GTGTGTGTGTGTGTGTGTTTTACAGGCAATGTGCCAAATCAATCATTTGGCAAAATGACTGAAATATTCAGGTATTTTGTAAAATACCCATGACTCTTAGACATTTTACAAAATGACTAAAATGTTCAGGCATTTGGCCAAATGATTGAATTAGAGCCTCGAACATTTAATCAAATGACTGAACGGTAAAAACATTTATTTGCATAAATTAGATTTTAAAATATCATACACCAAACCAATCCTCAGTTGTTCATTTGTTACAGCAATTCAGGCTAGAATGACACGTACAGACAAGATTTTCTTTTTTACTACAAATGCATATCTTTGTTTCGAATTTATTTCTGCCACCACCGTTACATTTCTTGAAGACTTGGCCACCAGTTGAATATTCTGATTTCACAGCTTGTATTAACAACTTCCAGTGAAAGACGCTTTTCCGGACATAGGTCGAATTGGTTTCCACAATATTTACCCTTCAGTAACCCAGATGGGCATCCATTGTTCGTTGTCACTAGCATCGGTTATAACACCAAGTATATTTTTCGCGTCACCACGCCTTCTATCCACTGTTGGAATTAGAATAGCAGCCTTATCTCCCTTACTACCTGCAATCATGACGAGTTTGCTTCTATTCAGCTTGCGCTCAGCCTGCTTGAACTGAGCGTTGACAGCAAGCTTGCGTTTCAATATAATGTTTTCTTGCATATTTGAAATTGTTGCCTCGGGAACAACACTTTCAATTGACTGTCGGTTTCCTGATTCTCTGATTAATCTGAAGAAGCCGACAGAACAGCATGTTTATCATCCTCAGACTGGAGACGCTCAACTATTTCATGGGCAGTGACGATGACGTCAGTCCTGCCTTCGTTTCCATACCAAAGAGAACTGAATATTGCGACTGTCCAATTATATCTTCTATTCTTTGTAAATTGGACAAACTTGATCCCTACTTTATCTTGTATATATATATATATATATACAAGATAAAGTATATGCATGCGTATATAGGGGCGGGACGTAGCCCAGTGGTAAAGCATTCGCTCGATGCGCGGTCGGTCTGGGGTCGATCCCTGTCGGTGGGCCCATTGGGCTATTTCTCATTCCAGCCAGTGCACCACGGCTGGCATATTAAAGGTCGTGGTATGTACTGTATGTGGGATGGTGCATATAAAATATCCCATGCTGGTAATCGGAAAGAGTAGCTCATTTCTTTTATGTATGTGTGCGTCACATATATATATGTATGTATGTATGTATGTATGTATGTATGTAAGTATATGTTCATTATTTCCCATTAGGCCTATTTCTCGTCTATTAATTATCTTTTTACAATGTTTTTCACTGGGTTGTGGGTTTTTTTACATCATCGTCGGTAGAGCGAACTTACCTGCGGTCCTTGTGTCTTAGGATCGAATCTCCTCAGTGAATCCATTCTCTAATTGTGGTTTCCCCCATCCTAACTACGGCTCCATGACTGGTGTATCAAATGCCGTTGTATGTACCGTTCTGTTCGTGGGAAAGAAAGTGCATTAAAACAAATGTTTTGCTACTAATGGTAAAACAATATAGTGCATTCCCTCTGAAGACTACGTGTCATAATTATAAAATCTTTGATATCCAGGACCAATAGCGATGATTAATCAATCATTCTGGTCTAGTGGTGTCTTTAAATAAAACAAACTTTAATAACTTTTATTCATCGTACACGAATCGTGGATTATACCTTAACGCACAGCAATGCCGTACGTGTATATTGTGGTTTTGTTTAATTTGTGTTTTGGGGCGTAGGAGGCCTTCTTTGTTACCTGAATAGTTGGGGGTTATGGTTTCTGAAGTGAGGAGTTTAATGGTAATTTTAAGTTACTCTGATTCTGCAGCAACCATACCACCATAGTTTAAACCACATTATATTAAGGGGTTTTGAATATTTTGGGGTTGGGAGTGTTTTTGATTGAGGGGGTTAAAGCGATATGTTAGCCAAGGGCCTAATTCACAAACCTCTCTTAGGGTCTTCTGTACAACAAAGCATCCTCTTTGCAAGTCTTTTAGCATTCTTCTGCGAGATGCCACAGTTGCGAGAGTTTAGTGAATTAGGCCTCAAATTGGGAATTAACCAAAGTTTAAATCATACTATACATCTTTGTTTTGAAGAGTTCTGTCATCTTATATAATTCTTTATTCTTTAGACGTCCATGTGTGGGCGGATATTGAAAAATGTTTCTTCCATAATAGAATTAACAATAAGACCCATATAGAACCGGGGACGCCAACGTTTCCGATATGACATCAGTCTCAAGCAGATTTCCATACATTATTGCACACGGGATAGTGAGAGGCAGTTTTGTTCAATGACTTATGGCCAAAAGCATAACAGTAAATAATCAAGCTTTATATTAAACGTGTGCCGGCGGCCTCATTCTTTCTGGTGCTTTTCTTTCTTTCTTCAAGAGATAGTTCATCAAACGTCATCCCTTAAGCTATGGCCGTGGGTGTGTGAAAAAGCCTCTTCCGTAACTGAATTAGATTGTTCGCCCACTTAAATCGTGGATTGCCAACGCTTCCGATATCGATACCAATTTCTGCTAAAAAGAAATTCCGAAATTGTCCAGATCTTTTTTATCATAATAGTTTAAATAAGCCATAAGCACAATTCCAAAAATAATCGCCAATAAAAATGAAAGATAATTTTAATTACGTCCTCGCCATATCACATAGAAAAATAAAACATAGTGAGCAATATCCTAGTTCTCTTTTAGTAGATCGCTGCACATAAGCCATAAGAATATCCCCATAAATCATCATATACGGAGGATTTTTATTTTCAACATCTTACACCACAAA
This sequence comes from Dracogyra subfuscus, assembly GCA_016106625.1. Lineage (NCBI taxonomy): Eukaryota > Metazoa > Mollusca > Gastropoda > Neomphalida > Peltospiridae > Dracogyra > Dracogyra subfuscus. The sequence continues at coordinate 10,317 of JAECMU010008132.1, read as the reverse complement.
AAAAAAGTAAAATATTGGTGGGTTTTGGAGTGTGGTTTTTTTACCAAAATCTAATTCTATTTTTATTATGATAATAGTTAATATAAATTATACGTGCAGCGGGATGGAATCAGTGGTATGTGCTGCCCGGTGTATGGGACATTACATATATAATATATTTTGTTGCTAAATGGAAAAAATATGTGGCCTGTTTCCAAGAATAAAATATGTAGCCGAATTTACGATGTCGGGTTTTTCTTAGGCGAAGGTGTTTAAACAGTGTTAATAAATGTAATTACACTCATGTAAAACATAAACTAGCTTATAAATTGGATCCTATATATTGGAATTACTACATGCTTTCCATCTAATAGCTGATGGTTAATTAATCAACGTGCTATGTTACTAATAGGTGTTGTTAAACTTTTACCTAAAATATTAAATAAATAAATAAAATAACAAACAAACAAATATATAAACAAATAAGTAAATAAATAACACAACAAAACACAACACAACACAACACAGAACGGCACAGAACAGCACAGCACAACACAACTGCACAGAACAGAACAGCACAGCACATCAGAGAACGGCACAGAACAGCACAACACACCACAGAACGGCACAGAACAGAACAGCACAACACAACACAATACAGAATGGCACATCACAACACAACATGACATAACATAACATAACATAACATAACACAACAACACAACACACAATAACACAATACAACAACAAAACACAACACACCAACAACACAACACAACACAACACAACACCACACAGTAAAATGACATGTATCCCATATGCAGCCATGTGTGAAACAGGTTTAGCCATGTGTGAGATATTTATTCTTAGGACGGAACATTTATTCACAGAACAGTGGTCATGTGTGGATCCCTGGGCTTATTCGCTGTGGAGAACATTAAATTTAATTGAAAACTGTTGCCAAAGTTCTTTATTCCAAAGACTGGATTCTTTCTTGGATTTATTGCAAATCATTGAAAAAACTAATTTACTGCTTCGATCTCGGATCTGTATTGTAAACACGCTCAAGGGTCCTTTCTTGGTAGAACTCTTCACTGACAAAAATGACGGCTGATGCTTCACGCAATTTGGACGCGGTACACGAAAGTCGAATATACTGTTATTGACATTTAGGATTCTTTCATTGAAACGGCTGCTAGATAAGATGTTCGCCTTAAGGCCCTTAACGAACGAATATGCACGTGTTTTATGTAACGTGGCTCTTACAGATGGACTGATCTATAGCATTGCCTTGACAGTTTTGTAATAACTGTGTCTGCATGGGAACATCTTTGGCCACAAGATTTGTTCTGTCAATTTAAAACAAAATATTTTTACAGAGTGCCGATCTATTGCTGAGTGAAAGTTACCATAGGAGTGTTCCGTCTGTGGGCCCTTTGTTACTGTTTTGTTTGTTGGGGGAGGGGGGTTGGGGGTGGGAGGGGGTACTTTTCCCCGTTAGTACTGCTGAAATGGTATATGAAAAACTAGTTTGTATGTGAGGAAATATGGAATTAGTAACCTGTCTCGTCGCAACCATTTCACTAATTGCTATAGAAAATCGGTCTGTTATGTCATACAGGGTATTAAAACGTTACAGAATCCTTTGCTGAGGTGTTTTTAAACCAATATTCCTGTTTAATCTCATATAGAACCATATGTAAAACCTAATATTCACGGATGAAACAATCTGCCTGNNNNTCTCTCTCTCTCTCTCTCTCTCTCTCTCTCTCTCTCTCTCTCTCTCTCTCTCTCTCTCTCTCTCTCTCTCTTCCTACCTATCTCTCTCTCTCTTTTGTGAAAGTCGTATTGTCCAAAGTTAATCTCTGTGGTATTCAGCAGCATACACTTATTGAAAGTCACACTTACTCTCCCGCTGATGTTATTAAACTAATTTTAATCTACTTTATTTTGTGTGTTTATTTCATACTAAAGTTCATGCACGTTACCACATGGCCCCAAACTTCAGCCACTTGGGATGCTTGTATATCAGCCAGACTGTAGATGATGACCATTTACACCCTCACTCTGACCTGTACCCTCAGTCTGAAATGGGACAACCGGTACAGAAATACGAACCCAAGACCATCCAGCCTTAAACTCTCTACCTTAACCATGCCAACCCCATCGATGCCCGTTTACGTTCCTTTCCTTGCCTTGCATTCTAAGGTCAAGGTTGGCCGTATACTGTCCCAGAGGTATCATCATTTATGATATGCATCAGCATATGCTGTCTGAAAACTACATTAAATCATCAGCAGACGACTTAATCCGCCATTGATTTCCAGCGTGGGTATATGTGCAAACTCTACACACGTTCGGCCGATCCTCACAGACTTGGAAGCCGATTAAGCAAGGTTATGAGAGGTGAAGAAATTTCCCTCGGGGAAATCGGTCTGACTAAAACCAATACTCGGCTTTATTTGATTTAGATCAGATTATTTCTCGTAATTAACTGATTTATTTATTTCTGTAAATTGATTACTTTTCTTAACCGGTGGGACATATTACTTACCATTGCTTTACAGTGAATAATTTGTTCTGGCAGTTTTCCTCGATTTTATAATCATAATGATGATATTCTTCACAAAACAATCTTGAAAGACAACAATCAGCCATTTTCTGAATTTAAATATCATTAAAAGAAAATAGCATACAATTGATGAACAATTTAAAAATTATGAGTTAAATTTAATTAAATTTAGAATGGACTTTTAAAAGTTTGAAATAGATGGTGAAGTTAGCTTAGGTGAAGTGAATTTAAAAATAAAGAAGGCATATTTAATATAGAGAGGTGAATGTAAGTTAAGTCACAAATTTAAAGTTTAGATAGCGTAGTTGTGAAAGTAATATATAGTTCTCTCTCCTGCCTACAGGGGGCGAGACGTAGCCCAGTGGTAAAGCGCTCGCTTTATGCGCGGTTGGTTTGGGATCGATTCCCGTCAGTGGATCCATTAGGCTATTTCTCATTCCAGCCAGTGCACCAGTGATATGTGCTATCCTGTCTATGGGATGGTGCATATAAAAGATCCCTTGCTGCTAGTCGAAAATAGTAGCTCATGAAGTGGCGACAGCGGGTTTCCTCCCTCAATATCTGTGTGGTACTTAACCATATGTCCGACGTCATATAACCGTAAATAAAAATGTGATGAGTGCGTCGTTAAATAAACCATTTCCTTCCTTCCTTCTCTCCTGCTTACAATGTCTGTAAGAAATTCTAAAACAAACTATGAGAATCCAAACTGATCAACATCTCTTCGTTAACGAATTCTCGATACCACGAGCAGTATAGCTAAGTGTATCATAAATCAGTATGTCTGTTGAAATTTCTTTATTAACATCTGTGAAACGTCACAAACAGACTTCAGTTGTAATCAATTTGTCTGGGAGAGAAATAGTTAGTTCATTAGACGCGTCAATAATGACAAAACGAAGATTAAACTGAGACATATTTATAGCCATCATGTTTTGTCTTCTCACGCTGTCATCTAGACGTGTTTCAAACTAATCAGAGTTCATTCTCTAGCCTTTGTCAAACATATAAATAATTGCTAACATTGCGCGGTTAGCAAGACACAGGGGATGGGCGTCTGGCTGAATTTACTTTAAAGAGTGTTTTAGTTCTAGACGCTTTTAGATGCAATTTAGACAGCTTTTGTTACAGAACAGTGTCTCAGATGAGTGGTGTTGCACGACAGTAGTCCACATATGTTGGTAGTCGATTTACAGACATCTGATTGGCTGAAATACTTTACACATGTTGGTAAACGATTTAGAGACATCTGATTGGCTGCTCCATGGTCATGACCTAGATGCCAAATTAATTGGGTACTTCTTGCAACAATTTCAGAAAATATGTATTGTGTAAGACACACAAACCTCCCCCATTCCTGACGTTATTTAAGACTCTGGATTAGTTTACGATTCTTAATCACTATTGATTCTTTACTGTCGCGAGTCAGTTTGAATTAAAATCAGCTTTCATCCACGACTTCTCTTGTTTGAGTTTCTTTATTTCGAATGCAGCTCTGCAAGTAATCAACTCTATTGGCTTCCACTGTCGGGCTTTCATAATGTGAAAGGTGCTACTACTGAATTACATTAGTTGGATGCCAGATTTAGTTCGGCTACACACTCGGACGTTTACTTGATTAGTTACATTCAGCCCAACTTGCCGTGCCATACATATGCTACTTCATTCAGTTCGCAGCGGTGCTGTTTCTGGTAGCAGAATCTTATTAAAAGCACAGACTCTAGTTATTTCACAAAGTAAAATTCTTTCAACGATTACAGCTTTTTTACTGTTAAAATATGCATAATTTTCAACTTATTGCTTAAAGGATTATCACTTGTGGCAAATCTATTTTGTTTCTAGTCATCCTGGGATGTATACAGTACTTGATAATGCATTTTATGTTAAACAAAAAAGGTACGCACCTTGGAAACTAGACATGGGTAGGTGGCTTTAAGTCTTTCACCTATAAGAAACGCTCGCTAGACTGGTTTCTGACATTTAAAAATATTAAATGAATGATGGAAATCAGTCAAATCAATAGCGTGTGCTACCGAGCTCCATAGCGCTCGCTAGACTGGGGTTTTTTAACATAATGTTAAATTAATGTGACATGACCAAAAGCAATCATTTGTTTAATGGGTGCTCAAGATGAACTTATGGAGTGATTGTAACTTTGGTCTCGATGGCGCTGTACGCGGTTAGGCCATGATATTTAATGATGGTAGGTACAATGGTATAAGGCGGGGGTATCGCCCCTTTAGCTAACGAAAAGAAATTGCACATTATTGTATATTATCGGGTAAAAGACATAGCAAAGCTTCATAGTTATATTCATTGATGTCCCTATAGTATATATATCCAATTAATGTTCAAGTAAGCAGTCCTAGGGACATAGTCCAGCAGCCTTGATTGCCACTCCAGGACATATTCAAACGTTTTGCCGTCCCTCCTGTTAAATAATCTCTGTAAATCTATCCATCATAGTGTGGTATTAGTGACAGCTGATCGCTGGTTATATCTTGGAGAATCTTGATGCTGGGAAAATTAATTTTCTGACAGCTGCAATATATGTTGTAATAGTGGATAATTAGATTGGATTTACATCCATCGGGTTCGTTGTTTATCGCTGGTTAGTGGGATGTTCGGCTAAATAAGGAAACAAATTACGATATCGTTAAACAGAAGTCATAACCATAATGGTATTTCGTATGAAGTGTGTTGGCTTGGCGGTCAGAGGTAATTATCTTCCATCTTTTCTAACAGAATCTTCTGTTCTTCTCGCTGTGTTTCGCCAAAACCAATCACTGCGTAGTGGCGCTGCTATAGGTAGTGGAGGCGAGGGTGCTTGACGTTTACGAAATGTATATACTTTACGCACGCAATCCGCGTTTCGATCTCGCAATGGATTAGAGTACAGTAATAGACGTAGGATTACGGATAAATATATGGGAACAGTGATACGTTCTGGGCATGATATATTCCAGCGACAGTGTAATTTCATTGCAACAGAATATACCGATTCACGAGTATCTGTTTAGTTCGAATATTAAGCTTAGGGTTATTGCTAGTTTTAGTTTTAGACTTAGGCCCAAAACACTCTGAAGTTGGATCTAGGTGTGGCGAGTGTCGCAGAGACATCTGGAATGGTGTATTGTGACGTCTGAGTCAGTAACTGTTAGTGCGGGACGTAGCTCAGTGGTAAAAGCGTTCGCTTGATGTGCGGTCGGTCTAGGCTCGATCTCCTTCATAAAACTGTATCCCAATAGCGGGAAGCATAGCCCAGTGGTACAGTGCCCGCCTGATGCGCGGTCGGTCTAGGATCGATCCCCGTCAGATAACCACTGGGGTTTTTTCTCGACATAACCATATGTCCGACGCCGATATAACCGTACTTATAATGTGTTGAGTGCGTCGTTAAACAAGCCAAAACAAAAAGTATCCTAATATGTATTATGGCTTACTCTTTCTAACGCTATTTCACAGGGAGATGTATTAAGCACTGTTATTGGAATTGTATGTATATATATACCCCCAGTAGGCTCGCCCTATTTTAACCATGATACATTTAACACAAAACAAGACGAAGTCAACGAGAAACTCTTAAGTGGAAAAAATGTTCTTTTGATCGGCGATTTTAATGCTAAAACGAGTTTCCTTGTAGATTATGTGAGTTGTGATGCTGAACATACTAATAACATACTCATTTCTGATATCTCCAATTTTATGAATGAATCTAACAACTTATTAAATATTGGCATTCCATTACAAAGAGCGAGTCAAGGTACCAGTAGACATAACGGTCACGGATATAAACTAATTGATCTTTGTAAAAATAGTAATTTGTATTTAGTGAACGGAAGAGTCGGCGAAGATCGGGATATAGGACAACCTACTTGCAAAGGAACGAGTGTAATAGATTATGCCATAGCCTCATTCACAGTTTTGGAAAGAATTCTTAAATTCAAGGTCAACGAATTCGAACCACTATTTTCAGACATTCACAATCCATTAACAATGCGACTGAATATACATACAGCGAGTGGTACCCACCACGCCGTCATTAATCATGAACTCATCCCAAGGAAATGGAATACTAAAGAGGTTAAACACTGTAGTGAAAATATAAACAAAGAAACGGTCACCGACATAAATGTAATATTAAATGAACTGTGTGAACACTTCTGGAAAGAAAAGCTGAATGATGCAGCGGAGCACATTAGGACTCTATTTGTTGACACCGCAGCCGACACTTTCGGTTACACGACAGCCCGCGTCAGAGTCAGACACAAGCGTGAAAATACCCGTAACAAAGCATGGTTTGGCAATCATTGCAGAACACTGAGAAGAAAGTATACAGAAGCGAGATCAGCATACAAACAACGAAAAACACCTGATAATAAGCAACGACTTTTGAATGCCAGAAAAAGCTACAGAAATGTAATACGGAAATATGTTAACAAACACAATTGGAAGACGGAACAAAGACTCACAGAACTTAGTCAACACGATACACACGCGTTTTGGAAACTGTTAAAAGAAAAACAAGAACCTACTTTCCCCCCTTTAGACACTCTGTATGATTACTTTAAAAATATAAACAGCAGTGATGACAACACAACAGAAGAAAAAGATCCAAGTTTTAATATAGATTTTGAGGACACTACCATGCTAAATGAATCAATATTAGAAGAAGAAATACTCGCCGTTGTTACAAATCTAAAAACCAATAAAGCCTGCGGAATAGACCAAATAATCAACAAGTATATTAAGCAACCTATCGGCTGTATGGTCCCTGTATATGTTAAGCTCTTTAACTTAGTGTTTGAACAATGTCAGATTATTTTTAATGTTCCACGGGTGTTAGACCGGGAGAAACGTTATCGCCCCTATTATTCTCCATGTTTCTCAATGATTTAGAGGATACGTTTAAAACTAATGATTGTAATGGCATCCGTATAGATAACATATTCACAGATTCCACTTTGTATACAAATATTGTTCTTTTTGTGTCACTATATGCCGAAAATTATGACGACATGCAGAATGTATTAAATATTTTCGACTCTTATTGTACAAAATGGAAACTAAATGTAAGTTGTTAAAAAACAAAAATCTAATTTTCAGTGGTAATAAAAAAGATTATTCCAAAAAGTTCCATTTAGGAAACACAAATCTAGAAATATACAAATATCTTGGAATTATATTTCATAAATCCAATAAATTCACTAATGCTCGAAAACATCAATATGAACAAGCTCAAAAAGCTATGTATTTTACACTTAGACAAGGAAAACGTTGCCATCTTTCCATTCAATGCCAACTTAAATTATTTGATTGTATGGCTTTACCTATTTCTTTATACGCATGTGAAATTTGGGGTTTTGAAAGTCTGTCTTGCATAGGAAAAATGTATAGCAAATATTTAAAGTTATTATTATCTGTTAGAAAATCCACCCCGTTATATATATATATATATATATATATTGTATGGAGAACTTGGATGCTTCCCGGTAGATATAACAGTAAAAATAAGAATGATAGGATTTTGGTTTAGGATGATTACTGGGAAGCAGTCCAAGCTATCATTAATAGTGTACAGAATGTTATTGAATGATTATAATACACATTTTTATGATAACAAATGGATAGAGCACATTGATTTATTAATCATCGGCTATTGGATGTTAAACATTTGTTAATTCTGACATATAGATATAGTCTTTGAGAGGAAACCTGTTACATTTTCCCATTAGTAACAGATTATGTTTTATATGCACCATCCCACAGACATGATAGCACTTACCACGGCCTTTGATATACTAGTCGTGGTGCACATGCAAGGATGGTGGGGTTTTTTTTCTTCAAATTACACCTCGGCACGTTTTTAAACTTCAGCTGTGTGTTATTTGTTCAAATAGTGAGGACAGAAATTAATTTCCACCACCTTATATACTTTTTCTCTCATATGTCACATTAGCTTCTTTTTGTTTGTTTTTGTTTTGTTTTCTTTGTTTTCTACAAAGTGTTTACGTAAAACGAATCTGTTTTGATGCACATGCGCAATTTGGCTGGCAGACATTTCTATTTAAGACCGAACATTGTTTTCAAATGTCTTTTTTCGTCCTTTTGTATTAGTTTTGTTTCAGGCAAACCGTACCAAGTAACATTAATACCTCATTATTTTTGTTTTTTCTCTTTGAAGAAGATGAAGAAGAAAAGTCATTTGCACAGCGTAAAAAAAAGAGATATTTTTAAGAATAGCAAATTACCCATATTCAACGTTACAACCTCGTGTAGTAGGGAATTCAAAAGTGCCTTGAAGGGTGCAAGATTAGTTATTTACGTTTTTACCCTCCTCGAACTTTGTTCATCATCTAGTGGTGACGTAAAACACAACACATTCTATGACATATATTTCGTACAACTTGTTTTCTTCCTTGCCCACCCTCCTGGTTGATGTTACGACTGTATATATACATATGGTCACAACGGTCAATTTAAAAATCAATTTCGAATCCCTGGGGCAAAATTAGAAAATAATACTTTTTTAGTTTTTAAAAATTTCCTGAGCCAGTGCGTTCATTCATTCTTAAATACATACATACATACATACATACATACATACATACATACATACATATATACATACATACATAGATACATATATATATATATATGTGATACGATTTTGTATATTACTGATCGATGTCTTTATAAACCAAAACGAGCCACTTGACCTTCACAGTCATTTGCAGCTGCCAGTGCTAAATTCATCTATCTTCATGTAATCAAAGTTTGTCGTAGTAAACATGGAGTGGGCAGGGGGATTCATTGCTCCCCTTAGATTATGGAGAACCATTTAAGATATTACCTTAATGATGCCATGCTAAGGGGAATTAATAATCACTATGCTTGAACAACTCCCAGGGCAACGATGAGAAGCGAGAGTGATGGTGGCTCTCATTAAACGGAAAAGTCTGCATAATGGAAAGCATCCTGGTGTTAATGAATTAGATGCTTGGATTAAATCACTAAAAGAACCTAAAGGAATACGCGATTTTGTTACTGTTATTCATTGAAAGTGTTTACGATTAAATATTAGTTTGTTTAATGGTTCTGGTCGCATCTCCTCTTTTGATCTGTACTGCCGATCGTCTCCACATTACTTTCTCAATAGTTGCAAGGCTCTTGTTGTGCTCGTGTCCAGTCAACTGTCATGCACATATCGTGCTAATAGTCAAACTTGTCTTAAGCGGTCACACAAAGGGGGTATATATAAGTGGTTGTTTAGGACAGGTGGCCGCTGATTACAGTTTGAAACGTATAGAGTTTCTAAAATATCTGTTGTTGTTTCTTGTTTTACCGTCTGTACTACTAATTAACGGATGTGTGCTTCACAGTTAACTATAAATCAATTGTTGACATTCCACCTCCTTCACAAAAAATGCAACTGGAATGTATTAAATTAACCGTTCTCAACAAGTTTGTTTTCATTTTCCATTTAATTATTTAAATCCTACTTCATGTGATGGATTACCATAGTAAGTGAATCTACAAATATCAAGCGTAGCCTACCCTGAGGCAATTAGAGGCATTCCAGAATCATACGTTTTTAACTGATACACAACTAAGAGGTCTGGACTGAATGGATACTAGTATTCGTGAAGGTGTGATCGGTTATTTGTTGTTAAAATATCTGTATTTTAGCGATTTGGGATCCGAAAGTGGCCGCTTAAGGCAGGTGACCGCATATTACAGGTGACCGCTACGACAGGTGTCTATAT
>JAECMU010008095.1:0-21565 GCA_016106625.1 Dracogyra subfuscus | reverse complement strand
CCCGGGGCTACTCCGAAAAAGCAGGCCACACTCTGGAGGAGAGGAGACCAGCTAAAATCGCCAGGACCACACACCCGCCAGATATCAGCATCTCGAACGAGAAGTACCTGAGGTTCGCAAACTACACGCAGTATGACAAGTTGCCAGGTACGGCCCTCACCGAACCGCCATTCGGGCTGCCATTCGACGAGATGTGTATACCCGCCATATTTTATTTGAAACAAATTATTAATATATGATAACATTAAACGTAACTAACAGACAGCCTGTATATCTTTTTTCTTCTAACAGAAATAATTAACGGTTGATAAACTGTTAATCTCCAAACAAAAATCTATCATTTATATTAATTTTCTCTCTTAAGGGTGTATACTACCAAATCAAATCCCATAGATGACAACAGTAACATGTGTGTCAAACTCCTACCTGCAGTGTATCAATCGACATAAACGCCACGGATTTAAATACTACCATCACCCACACTTAAAGTGAATCAGAAACAATTGGGGGTAAAGCTTCTTGTTTCTAGCATAACGGGTAGCGTCTATGACTACCCTAGTTCCGCACAAAATTTGAGTACTTTTTTACAGGTACCCCATACATGTTTCAAGCACAAGGCTACTTGACACATTGGTACTAGATGAAATAAAATTGCGGTTTTTTTTTTTTTTTACCCAGATGAAACTATTATATTTTACAACCAACACACTCACATTTATAACCAATCACAGGAGTTGTGGTGTTCACTTCTCTATCAAAAGTTGGGTGCACCTCGAACTTTGACCCAGCCAGAAGTTATTTGGTTTAGTACTATCTTAAGGAGATATGTAGGCCTATAATAGTGTTTCCAAAAATAGTATAGGCTACTCCGCTCTCCGACGTTACTGCTACATTTGTAACAATATATATGTGTGTGCATCTGTTTCAGTGCCGTTCCACCAAGTTCAGAAACCACATCTTCCAGTTCTTGGACCACCCACCAGCAACCGTCATCTCCCAATCAGTTCTAGAAAGAAGATGAGGCACATGATACAGTGTTGAAAAGAAGATGCTTACAATTGCAGATAGATGTTCTACAATTACAGAAACCTTCAACACTCGTACATAAACTATTTGTAAAGACGTTGTAACTGTAATACCTCATTCTAATTAAAATTAGCTCCACTATTACATGTGGATCTAACAGCAGCCAGTAAAAATTATCCTGAGGGTATACGACATGTTTCGTGTGAATTACGAATGCCTTAAAACATGTTTTATTTTTAAAAATAAATAATTTGTAATTTAAAACTGAAGACTGATAACCAATCCCGTACGTATTGGTACAGTTCGCTGTACTGATGCCGCTAAAATAGACTCGCCCGATATATTTAGAATTTGTGTGCTCCCAAATAACGTTATAAAAGGAGAAGTGTTATTGGTCAATATTTAAATTATTATTTACAGACGAAATGATAGTCTACGCAGTGCTGTTAGCAATCTGAATAAAATTAGTTCTACTGGTATAAATAAGGCATTTGTAATACACACAAAACATGTCGTATACACTCGGAATGTTTTAAAATTATTTTTAAATCACTGGCACGATTCTGCAAGTAATGTTTTGATTGGTGGACATGAGTTCCAACTGGCTGCTATTAGATCCACATGTAATAGTGGAGCTAATTTTAATTAGATTTGTAATACCTGTTATAGCGTGACTGGGTACCAGGTTGGGGTCTGAGCCATGTTTTACACGGGTACCCACTGTCTCCTAGCAGATGGCATCCTCTGGGAACGAGTCGCAGGTCAAAAAGTTGCTTTATGCCTCTTTGATCTAAATATCCGTGCGTCTTGGGTATCTCCAGGCCACTTGGCAACCACGTCCAACAACTTGTACTCAGCATCAAAGACCACTTGAACGTTAAGGCTGTGGAAGTGTTTCCTGTTAACAAACTCGGGCTCGTCTTTTTGTAGAGCCTGGATGCGTATGTGAGTACCGTCGATCACCCCGACAACGCCAGGATATCCAGCAATTTGCAAGAATGCGGTTTGATTCTGTCGCACCTTATGGCGGTTGAGGGGAAAGCTTATAAAGCGACGAATGATATATGCCGTCGTTAAGGCAGTTAAGAGTTTCCGTAATAACTTTACCGATACTAGTTTGGGAAAGTCCAGTGTCATTACCATTACACAACTGCATTTTACCTGTTGCCAGGTACCGCAACGTACATGCAACATTTAATTCTGCCGATATAGCCTTGTTTCGACACGTAGCTGATGACACAGCGTCCCTGATCAAGTCGGTAACAAATGTAATACCTTCTCGATCTAACCGAAAACGTTTGAGAAGTTCTTCGTCGCTATATATTGCTAAAAAGTCCTTCGTTCTCTAAATATTCGTTGGCGACGTCCTCCAAGTGCTACTGCGACAGCCATTTTCTTTGAGTTAAGAATTCTTAACCTACTTTAGGACACCTCTAAATGTCTCCTAACTTTTTCTCAACTTTGAGAATAATCTGAGACCAATTTTGACATTTATAGGGACATTCCCGAGTTTGCTGCATTGTAAGATGTTTGCGACTAATAAAATATTTCTACAATTAAACTTACATATTAAATATATTTTCTTGTTTAGAATATCAGTGTCTGTATATTCAATGTGTTTCTGGTCATCTTAATTTTTATTAGAAGCCCAAACTGGATTTTGGCTTCGAAAAAACAATATTATAGGAAATAAAATGAAATTTAACACAGTACAAATATTAGAACGATCAGAGACACGTTTAATATACCGCCACTAACATTATATGCAGAACAATATATTTAATATGTAATTACAATCGTTAAAAAGTATTTGTTAGTCGATAACATCTTAAAACTTGCAGCAAACTCAGGAATGTCCCTTTAAGAGACATTTTTAGGAATTCTAAGAATTATTTTATAATTCTTATATTTGAGAGTAATTCTCAAGCATTCTAACAATTGTCTTACATTTAAGAATTCTTAAGCACTTAAGAATCTTTATAAATACGGCCGCTGAGCTAGAAATATGTATGGGGTACGTGTAAAACAAAATACTACAATTGTTTTATGTGAAACTAAAGGTGCTACAAGTATATAAACAATTAGCCATGACAGGTTTCACTTTCTTCATATCAGTGTCGTTCCAGCCAGTGCACTACGACTGGTATATCAAAGGCCGTGGTATGTGCTGTCTTATCTGTGGGATGGTGCATATAAAAGATCTCTTACTATCATTGGAAAAATGTAGCGGGTTTCCTCCCTCAATATCAGTGTGGTCCTTAACCATATGTCCGACGTCATATAACCGAAAATAAAATGTGTTGAGTGTGTCGGTAAATAGAACACTTCCTTTGTAACTGTGCACACTTTGCTATCTGGTGTCGGAATAACACTGACGGTGAATAGAAGGTGAGTAACATTAGTGTACAGAAGGATGGATGGATTGACGTTTTCGTTTCTAAAATATTAATTGCGTTGTGCTTCACAATAACTTCATTGCACACAACATCATATTTGTTTGGTTTCTGTTCATTGCACTATACATGTCCTTTCTATGGGAATGCGTTAAAAAGAAGTGTACTGATTTTAGTATTCGTAGTATAACAATGGTCATCTTAAAGCGAAAATACACACAGCTCTTTGCACTGGGTTTTTTCTGGGGGTTTTCTTTTACATAAATATATACATTTTATTTTTAATTTAATCCTGTTCATATCAGGGCCGTACGCTGATCAAAATCCTAGAGTGGGGGCATTACTTTCTATAAACAAATGAAACACTATACAAATTAAACCCTGAGATGTGTGTGCTATTTTCTGTAGTAAGAAAAAAAGAAGAGATTCTCGGGGGTGGGGGGGGAGGGGGGAGGGCAACTGCCTCCTTGTCCTCCCCCTCTCCCGACCCTGAATACACGTACCTTTGTTTGACACTCAATAGCCGATGTGTATTTTTGTGTTGGGGTGTCGTTAAACATTCACTGATTCATTCTCTCTTAAGACGAGAGTAACAGAGACGAAATTTGAAGTAGCTGATTTGGTACGCCATTAACAGTCCTGGGTGATTTGTGTTCAGTGGAACATATCTGAGAACATGTTGACAAACATACGTTTTGAAAGGACACACTAAAAATCACAGAATCAGTATAATGGTATTCAAAGACTGTGGCCTACTGGCATTAAAACAATTTGTCAAATATGGCGACTTGGTTGGTTTGTGTTCGGTGTTCTATTGTATAGTCCAATATGGCGACTTGGTTGGTTTGTGTTCGGTGTTCTATTGTATATTCAAATATGGCGACTTGGTTGGTTTGTGTTCGATGGTCTGTTGTATATTCAAATATGGCGACTTGGTTGGTTTGTGTTCGATGGTCTGTTGTATATTCAAATATGGCGACTTGGTTGGTTTGTGTTCGGTGGTCTGTTGTATATTCAAATATGGTGACTTGGTTGGTTTGTGTTCGATGGTCTGTTGTATATTCAAATATGGTGACTTGGTTGGTTTGTGTTCGGTGGTCTGTTGTATATTCAAATATGGCGACTTGGTTGGTTTGTGTTGGTGTTCTATTGTATATTCAAATATGGCGACTTGGTTGATTTGTGTTCGGTGTTCTATTGTATATTTAAATATGGCGACTTGGTTGGTTTGTGTTCGGTGTTATATTGTATATTCAAATAAAGTAACAAACTGACATCCCCATTTTATGTATAAGTGTTCTATGTATTCAAATACGTAAATGTAAGATCGAATCGGTTGGATTTTTTTTTAATAAACTAACATTAAACTAAAATAAATTCAAACATAGTATTTAAGAAATTAAAAAGAAAAAGAAATACACACTGCCTGTTTAAGAAATACGTTTAGCAATACACGGTTTGATGTACTATAATTTAGGTACATTGTTTCGTTGTTTCAAGTTGATAACGGAGCTTAGTCGGGTGGACAAACAAACAAACAAAACATAACAGAAAGGGAGACAACCTACACATACAGCTACACACCGACAAAGTTTGTTTTATTTAACGACACCACTAGATCACGTTGATTTTGTTTATCTTATCATCAGCTATTGAACGTCAAACATGGTCATTCTGACACTTTCGTTTTTTAGAGGATACCCGTTGTCGCCACATAGGCTACTCTTTTACGACAGGCAGCAAGGGGTCTTTTATTTGCGCTTCCCACAGGCAGGATAGCACAAACCATGGCTTTTGTTGAACCAGTTATGGATCACTGGTTGGTGCAAGTAGTTTACACCTACCCATTGAGGCTTGCGGAGTACTCACTCAGGGTCTGGATTAAAACTCCCATGCTTCGACTGGGATCCGAACTCAGTACCTACCAGCCTGTAGACCGATGGCCTAAACACGAGGCCGGTCATCAGAGTGGATAATGCACATATTTTATTATACCCGAGGTGGGTAGGTAGTACAACTTCAGGGGGTAGGTACAGTGTTTTTTAACCGTTACCATATAAAATATGGAAAATGTGTAGTTGTTTCACTTTTATGAAAGGTAATCCCATATTTTGAGATAGTACAGACTATAAAATATGATTAATGTAACACAGAACCATGCTGGAAAATACAAAACTCATCAGTCTTGCAGCATTTGTGTTGTCATACATTAAAGGGACATTCCTAAGGTTGCTGCATTATAAGATGTTTCCGAAAAATAAAACATTTCTACGATTAAACTTACATATTAAATATTTAGAATATCAGTGTCTGTAACATCTTGAGAAATGCAGCAAACTCAGGAATGTCCCTTTAAAAATAATTTTCATTAGGGCCAGTATTTAGTATCCATGTGTCTTGCTTCCAAGTGGAAAATTAATTAAGAAAATAATTTTAAACATTGTTTATTTTTAATTCACATTTCGCTATGAATGTAAAATGACCTTATAGACCTCTGTGACCTTAATATTAAACAGTAAAAATGGCATCAGTAGTAGATTTTTAGGGGTTTCAGCTCCGGCGACCGCCGAATCGCTATTAGTATGCGCGATAACTCATTAATATGCAAATGTATGCATGACGTCACGGATCAGTCATGGAGAGAAAGGGCCGACTGACTGTATGCACTAATGCAAATGTTGATGAATTCATTAATTAAGCTAGAACAATGGATAGTAATCAATACCTTATACGGAAACCGGTGCGAGACACGTGACCGGTTTGTGAATGGAACAGGCAGGTGTTTAGAAAAAATCAATATGGGAAGACCCGAGTGTGTGCGACGGTGGGCTTGTGTAAACAAGGCGTGTTCGTCTAGGGTATATTGAATAACAAACCAGTGTATTAAAAAATAAAGAAGTTATGGTTTTAAAGTGACGTTTGCCTCACTGTTTTAACTAAAAGATAAATAATTTCATAAGATTGTTTTACCGCGCGCGCGCTTTCGTGTGTGCGTGTGTGTGTGTGTGTGTGTGTGTGTGTGTGTTGAACAACAACACAAATAAACCAATTTTTGAAGAATTTTCGCTGAAAATTTTAGATGTTATCACTTTTTGGTACGAAATAATAAGTTTTAGATTATGTTATTACATTTTTCACGTGATATTTTATATGACGGTAACAAGGTTTCGGAAATTATTTTCAGAAGTGTAGCTGGTCAGAGTTATTTTCGGTGAAAATTTTAAAGTGACATGTTTTTTTAGTTGTATATTCTGAACGAGTTCAAACTTGTTGCGTTGTTACGTGCTTTCCAACAAAGACTGATTATTGATTTTTAAATTACTATTTAATTTTAATTAAAACGCTGTCGCTGTTTGTTTGCACAGGTGCACGTGTCAGGTTTCACCAGGTGTACAGCCTTTGTTCAGTGCGTCGTAACCCATTCTAAAAGAACAAAGAGAAATGTCTTTACGCTCATAAAATTTGATGCAGAATCGTCATACTATATTAATAATGCTATCAATCGTGTTAGACTCGACCGTCGACACCCCTTATTTGGATGAATACGTGTACGGAAGAATGTGTTGGGTTATATTTTTTTCGCTGAAAACTTTAGATATCACTAGTTTTTTGTATACAAAAATAAGTTTTAGTTTAAATTATAAAAAAATTTCGCGTGAAATTTCATATGACGATAACACGGTTTCATACATTATTTTTCAAATTTTACCCGATCAGAAATATTTTCATCGAAAGTTTTAAAGCGATGCCCATTTTTGAGTTAAATTTTTGTTTAATATGCAATGCAATGTTTTGGTTAATATTGTAAAACAAACTCACGTCAAATTGTATACGGCATTACCACGGTTTCGGAAAATTATTTTTAGAAGTGTAGCTGGTCAGAGTTATTTTTGTCGAAAATTTTAAAGCGACATGTTTTTTGTGGATGTATTTTCTAAACAACTTCAAACGTGTTGCGCTGTTACGTGTTTCAAACAAAGGCCGATTATTGATTTTGTTTTTTAATCTGTTGCGGCCTGGTTGTGCAATATTTGAACAGGTGTTCGCCGAGACAATTACATTTTAATTTAAAGAGATCAGTTTACCACCAAAGCACGATGGATGAAGTGGTATTTTTAAAAGAGTAAACAATGAATGGCACCAGTCTCCATTCATGTTTTGTGATGTTTTTGTTAAACTATTCTAAGCGCTGATGCAATAATGACATCACTAAGCAGTGCTCTATATAAGATCACAGAGTAATGTGGTTATTCATTTATAAATCAGACTTGCGAAATGGAACTGGAGGTTGCTGGAGGTTTATTACTTCGTTGTTTGCAGTTGCACTATATTTAAAAGACCGAATTGCTGGGTTTATCTTTAAGATTTTAAAAAAAAGTATGTTTTCGCTGAAGGATAAATACGAAATTGGTTGGATCATTTAGGTAAGTGTTTTGGTTTTATAACGTTTTAATTTGTTAAATGTATTTATTTTTGGCTGTTTGTTTGGGGTTTTAAAACATATTTTGTTAAAATATTTTGATATAAATTATATCAACTTGTGTAATGCATTCAAAAACTAATTTTTTAAAACATCCATTGATAATTCACATTTTCTGTATTTTTACGTGTTTTTTTCTTTATTCCAATAAGCGTAAAGATAGTTATACACTTGTCGTTTGTAACTCATTTCAGTGTAATATCTTCGATGTTTTATATTATGTATTGGTTTCATGTTTGTACGAATTTGTGTGATGGTAGCTTTATTCGTTACCCTTCTTATTTCAGTGTGTGACTACTGCTCGTTGTGCAAACACCTCAATAAAATTAAATTACTTCAACCAATTTGTTTTTTTAAGATTAATTAAAACATTAAAAAAAAAAATGTCTCAATTTACCACTGCTCCCGTGTACACCTGCGAGTTTTGTCAAACACGTTTTGGCTTTAAACGAAATTTGATGCGGCATCAAAAAAATTGTGGTCCTTTCAGTAAGAAATTTAATTGCGCGATGTGTTCAAAGGCGTTTAAACGGCAAGATGATTTACAACGTCATATCAAACTATTTCATGAAAATGATCGGGATAATTTGACGTGTCAAACTTATCAATTATCTTTTCATAATTACACCGACTATCGCACGCACGTTTCTCGATGCAACGCACCTACCCCGTCTACTTCAAATTCAATAAATAAACGTCTGCAAAAAGGGGCAGGGGGAGAACCCATGCCAAAGAAAGATAAAAATGAATTGAGGGGATGTTCTCGCCAAGCGCTTAACGGACAGGCGAGGGAATACGAGTTTATTCCTCGGGGTCACGAAGGTCAAGATCCTATATTTTATTTGATCATGATACTACATGATATTTTAAACGTGCTTCGTTCCGAAATAGCCGATAAACAGTCTATCAAATGGGGTCTCTGTGTAAACATTATACTTTCCAAGTTGTCCCCTGATGGAGAAAAGCAATACGTAGAACCTTTCTTTCGCAACAAAATGACACAAGCCACGCAATCGGATGATTTAGAAATGCAATACACTGAAGCCATCAATAAAATTATGATAGATTTAGACAATTACGAAGGGGAAAGTTCAAATTTAAATTTTGAAGCCATCATCTACGTGACGCTGTCAGTAGTGAAATTTCAACCATTTAAAGGGGGGTCCTCGTATCTGCCACTTCCTTGCGAACTCAAGCGCAAGCGAAGCATACTCAACATTAGAAATATGGAAGACGAGAAATGTTTGTATATTGCGTCTTGGCGCATCTGTTCCCTGTCACAGCAGACAGAGTCAAAGAACAGGTATCCGAGTATTTGGTTCACACGGATCAATTACAATTAGATGGCTTCAGCTTCCCCATGCCCCTAAAAGACATAACTCATTTCGAGTGGATTAACAATCTAGCTGTCAGTGTGTTTGGTTACGAAGAGAAAACCATTTTCCCACTTCGTATCAGCGATAACCTGACTACACCCAAACAAAGACAGCTAGATTTACTTTTACTTACTTTGGAAGTAGAAGAAGAGGGGGAAACACTCTCTCATTACTGTCTAATTACAAATTTGTCAAGCCTTACCCGAAATGTTAATCAAAAATATCAAAAATTTATCTGTAGGAAATGTCTCTGGTCTTACTCTTCGGAGGAAAGACTTGAAAACCACCTTCCTTACTGCCACAGTAAGGCCCAAACCATTCAAATGCCAGATCCCGATAGAGCCAAAAGAAAATTTGGACTTTACGACATGTCAAAAACCCAAAGGTCCTCGTTTATAATATACGCAGATTTCGAATGCGTATTAGCCCCCGTAGATGACAACGACAACACAAGTAACACGCAGCACACACAACACCACATCCCTTGCGGCTACAGCTACAAGGTCGTCTGTAGGGAGAACACGTACAGTAAACCGTTAAAAGTTTACAGTGGAGGGAATGCGGCACAACAATTTATGGAAAATCTGTTAGCAGATTACGATTCCATCATGGACATATTAAACAACCCAGTCGACATGGTCCTTACGGATCATGATTTAATTGAAATACAAAACTCCACACACTGTTACCTGTGTCGTCTACCTCTAGGAAAGAAGCGTCACCGTGATCACAATCACCTGACTGGGAAATTCCGAGGTGTTTGTCACCCGGAATGTAACGTTAACTTTCAAGAAAAGAAATTTGTGGCTTGTGTCTGTCATAATGCTTCTCGTTATGACGGCCATTTGATTTTACAAGCGGCCGAACTGTTCCACGATAGGAAATTAACATGTATCCCACACAACATGGAACAGTTCCCCATGTTCCAGATAGACGATTTAGTCTTTTTGGACTCATTCAAATTTCTCTCTCTACAGATGTTAGTGGATAACTTAAGAAACAAAGGTCAAGATCAATTCGTTCACCTAGGTGAACACTTTTCACAACACGTCGACGTATTGACGCGAAAATTACCTTACTTTTACGAATACGTCGACATTTTGAAAAGTTAAATGAAACCGATTTCCCCTCGAGAGATCAGTTTTATTCCTCCTTTCAGAAGACGAGTATAAGTTTGCTCGTCACATCTGGGACACGTTCAACATAAATTCCATTCGCGAGTTTATGCATTTATACGTGTCCGTGGATACGTTGATCTTGACCGACATCTTTGAACAGTTCCGTGCCATGTGCTTGGAGTATTACGAACTGGACCCCCTGCAGTATTACACACTCCCAGGCATGGCTATGGTTGCGTTTTTGAAAATGACAGGCACGCAACTGGATCTGTTTACTGATCCAGACATGTACACATTTATCGAAAAAGGTATCCGGGGAGGGGTAGCCATGATTGGCCATCACTTTGCTTCAGCAAACAACAAATACATGGTCGACTTCAACCCCGACAAAGACGAATCGTACCTCATGTATTACGACGTCAATAATTTGTACGGGTCGGCCATGTCAATGCCATTACCAGAGAGACAGTTTATCTGGCTGGACGAAGACGACATCGGGGAAATGGATTGGGTGTCACTTGACCCCGAGGGAGAAGATGGATATATTCTGGAGGTAGATTTACACTACCCACCAGAATTACATAAACTGCACTCCACCTTGCCCGTCGCCCCTACTCGCGAGAGCATCCCCTATGCCGAGTTCTCCCCTTACCTGAAACGTATCATGAAAGAAATGAACATCAAGACAGAAAAACCTACGGGATCCAAGTTATTCAGTACGTTGAAAGATAAATCCAGTTATATCATTCATTTCGAAACTTTGAAATACTATTTACATTTGGGACTTAAATTGACAAAAATCCACTGCGTTTTAAAATTCTAACAAAGCAAATGGATGAAACCATACATCGGTTTCAATACTCAAAAATGAAAGGAAGCCAAAGATGATTTTTCTAAAGATTTGTTTAAATTACTCACAAACAGCGTCTATGGCAAAATGTTCGAAATTATCAACAAGTGGAGCTCATCACAGACGAAGAAAGACTAAGAAAATATTCATTAAAAACAAATTTCAAAACTTTAAAAAAAAATTCAGAACATTTGGTCGTCGTCAAGATGGAAAAAGTCAGTGTTACTTTAAATCAACCCGTTTCTGTCGGTTTTACCGTTTTAGAACATGCCAAACATATTTTACTTTCTTTTCACTACGATGTGATGCTAAAAGAATATGGCGAGCACCTTCGTCTGTTGATGACCGACACCGATTCGGTATTTTATCAAATCACGTCTCCCGTAGGTACACCTCTCACCGACCCGTATTCATTCATGCAATGAAACATCACACTGTTTGACACGTCTAATTATCCGAAGGACCACCCACTCTTTAGCATGGACAGAAACAAAACCATTGGCATTATGAAAGATGAAGCATGAGGTAAAATTATTCGAGAATTTGTAGGCATTAAAGCAAAAAATTACAGTTTTATTTTTGACAAGGCGCCAGGTGTCACTGGAGAAAAACGCACCGCCAAGGGGATCAAAAAATCTTTTATTCAAAAACATATTCATCATCAAATGTTTAAATACTGCTTATTTAATCACCAGCAAACCATGAGCACCTTTCATTTGATACGCAGTGTGAACAATCATCTGTATACCATCAAAACAACTAAAATTGCCCTGTCTCCTTTAGACGATAAACGTTTTCTTATGGACAATGGTATACATTCCGTCCCCTATGGCTATCACCCAATCTAAATTTTCTTGATACTTTACTAAACAAACTATTAAAGAGGTCTTAGAGTATCAGTCTACAACCACCCGGATGGAGCCAGCGCAAACGCACCAAAGACGTCAATTGATCTTGAACATCTACATCCGACAGTGAAAATAACAACAACAATCAGCTCTGGGGAACACAGTAACGAAATCTGAATACAACATACAGAACAGCTCCAATCGGGTCTACAAACATCCAACTATATTTGAGGTAACTTTATTTCCACAGATTTCTTTCTTTTATTTAGGTTAGTGGGTTGTGCGCTGATCTGAGGTGTTTACGTCACAAAATCACTCCTCTGTTGATCTATTAAGTTTTCTTGTTCCATCCATTGCACCACGACTGATATATCAAAGTCCATGGTATGTGATAATCTGTTTGTGATGAACGTTGACATAAAAGACCCATGCCGCTAATGAAAAAATATATTGGGTTTCCTCTAAAGACTGTATATAAATTACCAAAAATGTCTTGCATGTAATCCAGTGCTGCTGTTAAACAAAATAAACGTTAGCTTTTTTGTCTGTTAAAATACATGAATTTCAATGAGTGTGGTATAACACATAACGTGAGATGAAATACATTTTCCCCTCTTCTTTTTAACAGGTACCAGACCCTAATATAAAAAGGAACATGACAACTCAACAACAGCTGGAGGTGAATGGATGTGTGCACACACTACCCCGCGTGTTGGTCGTCGCCTTGGATGTAACTCGATATGATGAATGAACGTGAATACACCAACCCTACGTCTTCCCGATAATGGAGCTTAAATAAACATTGACAGTCCCAGTGAAAGAAACAACATTCATTGTGTGCATACACTATTATGTTATCGTGGAAAATAGTTTTAAAAAGAAATTTACTGATCGGTGAATCGACTGAAACAACAAATAAAACAATGTGCTTGTGTATAGTTCATTACCATGAAACAAACAGGATTTTGTATTCTGGAGAATTTATTTAACTTCACTGTAATTGTGTTTCTGTGTGCTACATTATGATAGTACAAATGACATTCAATTCCAATATGAGAACAACACAATAAGTATTATCCGAACTTTATTCAAGAATGACAGTTAAATAAACAAACATGTGTAAGAATGAATGGACAGTTATTAAAAAGGTTCAAGAGGTTTAATGTCTTTTGTTTTTTAAATGTCTTGATTCCTGGTGGGCCGTGTGCGACCTTACGTTTCACATACAGATTATGATCTTTGAACATCTCGTTTTCGTTTTCTTTACCAGAACCAGTTTGATCAACTGTTTTAGGAACATTCAAGTCTGATATTAATTTCACACAGTTTTTATATCCTTCTGGCTTCTGTTTTATCCTTTAAAGTACTGTGGCATGCTTCATTCACGGGATGTACTTCCATATTTTCACCTACAGACGAATTTGTTTTGGGTTGTGTACATACTTTATTTTCATTCGCTGACTGATTCTTCAAAAGTCTCTGATAGGTCTCCCTCGTTATCAAAATCATTGCCTTGCTCATCGTAATTAGGTTTTTTCACACTGTTCTTTTTCTCGTAAGTAAATCAGTAGTGCCTCTATCATTAGAGGTAAGAAAAAATGGTGTGATTTTATCAGCTGAATTTTACGTTTCCTGCTGACAGCTTTGCTGACCAGTGAGTAAATGGCTGATTTATAACGACACAAGTGCTTTTTATCGCTCTCTGATATAGGTATATTCCCGCGTAAAATGTTATAGATCACTTCTATTAAAGATTTAAACTGTTCAGGAAACGCGTGAGTCAGCAATGCTTGTCGCTGTCTCACAGTACCTTCTTTAAGCATGGTCAAATAACTCTGTTTTTTTCGTATTAGTTCAGTCATGTTTGTGGTAAACAGATCGTGATAAAACATAATAGCAAGGTCCACTCCAGCAGTCTGGTATGTCCACACCGCGCTGTAATACGCGTTTAAGCGAGTCAATTGACTGACATTTGCTACTGTACCACTGATGACACTGTGACAATACGATCTCTCCTTCGCCTCGTGAATATGCGAGGATGATCCAGGAATATTCTTTACTCATGTCTGTTTGAGATACAAATGAATGGAGGTAATCCGTGTTGGGTCTTTTTATAGAATTTCAGTGTTTGGGTAAATACACCGTACAAAGCTCATTGGGGAACATCCCTGTTCTGAGTCGACCGTACTGGGGGTCGGCATAGGGGGAGGCATCCACCAGTAGGTATCCGTATCTTTTACCATCAACAGCATCACGATAAGACTCCCAAAAGTATTTAGACTGACCAGGAAACATCTGAGAGGCTAGTATCTTATATTCATGAGCCGAACGTGGGTTCGACATTAAAATAAACAAGTGCGTGTTTAAGGATATACTTCTATTACACTCGCCCTTAGGATAGGCAGACTGTTGTATGTTAATCACAGTAATACCCAGGTGGTGTGACAATGTAGTGTACAGGTTTAACATGAGATGGCTTTTGCACACGTCCATCATTAGATCATCTAATACTAACATCAGTCGTTTGTCAGAGTGTGTGGACCATTCTTGCAATTCGTCTGAGCTGTGTAATGCTTCGTGAAATTGAATGTTGGAGATTGACTGTTGCATTTCGGTGTACATGTCCTGCCACACGGTATAGCAATAGACGATCCTATTGGGCGACTCGTCAAACATAATGTTGGCTTGTTCCAACAAACGTTTCGTCAGGTATGTCTTGCCACTGGATGATCCTCCTATCACGGAAATAGTGGTAGGGGTGTGTATAGGGAGGAGACAGATAGACTGTTCTAAACTCATGGTACTAGGTATTAGAGGGTTGGACGTGTCGTAGCAGTGTCAGACGAGTAACTGAAATTAGAACTATTAACGTTACTAGTTAAGCAGTAGCTCGAACCAAGAGCCTAGCATGTCTGATACCTTCTTCGCGCACTGCTGTGACATGTTCTCTTTTTAAAATAAATGGTGTTATCTGTGTGAATCGTACTAAAAGTCGCTTTCGTGTAGGATTTGTTGTAGTAGAATGCGCAAAACGTTGCAGTATCGACAAGTAAGTATTGTTTGGATTTGACTGTAGAAATCGTCGTCGTTCACTCTGCGTCATAGGGATGCGACCGTCGAGCAAACGTTTTACTATAGCGACCATAGCTAACATTTGTTCGCGATTCATACCTATGATTTCTTGTAATGTAAACTGATAGTCATTCATCAGAAGTAAATATCTGAGAAACTGGTAATGCTTTACAACAAGTCGAGCCATGATTGTCTCCTCTCAAGGTTCACAACTAAATGAAATATCATTATCAAAATAACTAATTAAATACATACATGACAAAGTATTTTCACAAATATTTATTACTCACATTTTACAACGTATACAATCACGTGAAAACACATAATCAATTGAACTCATAATTATATAGTAGTTATACACGGAACACACATTCGTGTACAACATCTAAAATAATTTGATATAAATTGATATACAAACAAATCATTTGCAATTAAGTTGCTTCCAAATTGTGCAATAATTTGTGTTATGTTCTGCTTTGTTTTGCATTTAAACAATAAATAATACAAACTATATAACCCGCAGAAAGTAGATGTTGGGCTTTGTATTACTCGAGTGTTAAACGAGTAAGTTTTACAATGTTTCTTTAAAAATGGTTCGAAATATCGATTGTAATAACTAGGCTTTTGTCCTAGACTGTCCCAGAATTCACCCGTGTTATTGTGGTGATTAAAATAAAATGCAACCCAGTGAGAGCCAGGTCTCGTACTGTCATCGCTGTTCGTAATGTCCGATGTCAGTCATGTTTACTTTACAAACATGTTTCTCGCCTGATCCACTTCCAACAAGCTAGGATTTTCGCTGTACACGATTACGTTAAGTGTTTGCGTGAGTGCTGACTTGAAATGAACTTCTAATCTAACGTTACCACTTTTAAGGAGATTTAGGTAAGTTCCATCTGTAAAAAGCGGTTCCAAATTAAATACGTACAGTGCATTTCCCAGTTCAAATTTCATTCACGATATTCCGTTACCGGTATTTTCTCTCCAGGTGTTCACACTGTCGAATAAATTCACGTAAGTAGAGACATCGTCCATTTCGAGGGTTCGTCCCGGTACAGACACACCGTCCAAATATAAGCCAACACTTTTAATGTTAGAACTCTGAAAGTTGAATGGATTTAGAGTGTACGATCCATTCAGAGCACCTGCCTTTACAAACGCCACGACTACACGAGTGGGATATTTTGATTAAAAGAGATTATCCCATTGGTACATGGTTTGGGAGGAGGGTATGCTTTCCAATGAGACGTTCTTGCTCACGTAGGGGTACAGTGCATTGCTCTTTTCTAATAACTTGCTGTGCGCCAATATAAGTGCATTGTTTATCTTCAACTTGCATACTTTCAAGTATACATCTTCTAACTGTAATTTATATTCTTGACCTTTTTTCCCCGACATCAGACAGAAGCTAGCGCCGTTTCTAAACAATTTGATCCCCACGTTTACGTTATTCAGTAAACATCGATGCATGTCAAACACATCTTCATATAATGGACCTTCTAAGGTGACAGACTTACTCCCTGCAATAAAACTTCCCCTAGCAATAACACCGTCGTTGGTACCCGTTTCCGAGTCAGTGCCGTCTATTTCTGCATCGCTGCTTCCGCTGTCTGGGTAAAACTATTGAGACTGGAGTTGAGTGCCCTTCGCCTCCTCCCCGTTGTACAGTAGAGCTTGATTGTATGCTTTGTAAGCGTATAGACTGTTGTTAGAACTCACTAATTGATTCTGCAGATACACTTGCATTTGTGACCAAAGACTGGATTGCAGTAAGTTGACCGGGGCCACGTGTTCCTTGGCATCCAAATTAGTTCCATCAGAATGTAACACTTTCAGTTTCACATATAGTCGAGTTCGTCTCCATTAGAAACGAGAAACTCAACCGGGCTCGAATCTGTGATAGCTGACATGGGACGTACATTGTCGTAATATTGCTGAAATACACTCGTCTGATGTGGAGGAAGTTCAAACAGATCCAACTCGCTGGGTAGTGCCTCGGTAAAATCTTTATCTGTAAGAACTGACATTTTGTTTATGTATCAAAGTATAAATTCCCCGTTTGTAGCACGACTGTTTTCAAATCCAACAGCCGTTTTTTCGGTCCTACCTCCTCGCCGTATCTTTTTGGTTCTTTGCGTTTTATAGCTCGTGCACGTCGCTGCTCGGCCTCAGCTCTTTCTATTACATCTTGGGTCTGTGATGTCATTTCCACTTTAGGTGCGGGCATGGACTGTTTGTCCTCACTGGGTTTGTAAATAATGGGGAGTTTATACGACCCACCACGTTGACGTTTTGATATAACTCTAAAATTTGATTGACGTCTGTTCTAAAAAAAAACGTATCCATTTGCTCACGTCGGGCACGTACAGTTTTGTATCCATTGTATTTTTCCAATTACTCGATAAAAGGATAGCGACGGAGCAGTAGTGGTACTTTGGTGTCTTCTTTCAGAAACGAGAGAGGACTGTTCGCGCTTGGTCTAATATAGATATCGATAAAAGAGGTGTCACTGACAGTCACTGGTATGTGCCACAGTGTGTTAAAATTATAATTTGGACCGTCTCTCAAATCGACTCGTCTTAAAAGGGGAGATAATTCTTCCCCAACCAGGGAAGTATCGCACAAGTTACAGGTAATGTCTACAGTGTGTTCGTTTAAACTCGTTAAGGCAGTTTTCCCAAAATGTAACTCCAGCAAAGACATATACCACAAACCTTCAAACGCGAGTCTCTGGGCGAGTTTAACTCGAAACCGATATGGGGTGTTATCGGGATAGAACGTTTTCGAATCAGAACTTCCAAACATGATATACTTTTCTATGGTTACACGTCTTTCAATTCACTTTCTTCGACGTAGGAATCAAATGAGGACGGCCAGCCCAGCCATCGTACGAGATAATACAGTTTGCCACCTTCTCTTTTCTTCTTGAGAACCTTTTCCACCTTCCACAACACGTCTTGATTTTTGTTCACTTTCTGTAGTTCGCTGGTATAAAAGCTACCTTTAATAATTTCATCATGAAAGTCTATTAAATGATAAATAGGTATCCCTTGACGACGTGTGCGTGAAGTTATTTTAAACAGCTCCTCAGTCCAACGCAGATCTAGTTCTTTGCTGAATGGTTTCCTAAGATATGACATTCTGACCAGATCACCCACGTTAAATACAAACTTTTGTAATGGTTTGTTTGCTTTCACTCGATCCATCATGGGTTTCACGTACAGATGTTCCCACACTTTGACCTCGTTATCGCGTTTCACATCTGCCGGAGCCCATTTACCTGGAGACGAGTGTCGAGTGTGATTGTAATTGTACATTATATCTTGTAAGACGTCAATGTATCGCTTCGTGTTATTATGCGTCATGAATCTTGTCAAAAGAGACTTTAATGTTCTGTTAAATCTCTCGACGTAATTGCTTTTAATATTTTCATTACGTGTTACTATTTGTTTTATATTTTGCCTTTCGATGTAAGTTTTAAAAGCACCTTTGAATTCCGATCCCTCGTCCACTCGTACCTTCTTTGGAATACGTCCCTCTTTTAGGATCGATTTAAAACCTTCCAAAACTGTTTCAGGTTTTTTATTGGTTAAAGGAACGGCCCATGCATATCTCGATAAGATATCAATGGCCACGAGCAAATAGCGTATGCCATCATTCCACTTGGTGTAACGAGACACGTCAGCCAAGTCTACATCAAACATCTCGTCTCGTCTATATACTCTAACTCTGAGTCGACGGAATCTATGTTTGACTGGTTTGTGCAAACTGTACGCTTCGTGATCACTTAAAAACTCTTTAACATTGTCGAGTTTAATATTAACTACCCCATGCCTCTTCAGAGACTTTTTAAATTTAGAGGGCCCGTAAAAAGCTCCGGGTGTGCGGGGATTAAAATAATATTGTTCTAAAGCGTTCTTATCACCCTCCTTGAGGGACTGGTTCTTATCGCTAGCCATGCTACAAATGATTTCAAATAAAATTGCATGTTTTTAAATACAATTACAAAACGAGTAGAATCAATATAAACATCATTTTATTCAAGATACACTAATTAGAGGTTATCAAAACATAGTTCTGTTGACAGAGTGATTCAAAGCCACACAATAATTTCTATTTCTTATTCTCTACAAAGCCAACCATATTAATATAATCGCAATCTGGTGACCATTTCTCGTGTTCTGTCCATGGATTGTCCGTGCTCTCCCATCCTTTCAGCACAATGTTACACTTGAAACAATAGCAAGCGTCTCCACTTTTAAGATATACAAAACCAGCTTGGGCCATGGCTCTCGAAGATTGCTTCATTTGTCGTGGCCAATCTGCAAACGATGCTAAACGTTTTTCAAACGAATTCCAGTTAGCACAACTGGAATTAAAAGGCACATAATATGTACACATATCCATCATCGTGTCTTCCGCTACCTATGATGGTCGATGAGTGAATAAAGCAAAACCTAAAGATACCGACTATTTAATGAAGTGTAGACAATCAATTATTCTTAACCAATCAAACAAATAGTCTGCTAATAATACAGCTTCACTTATTAAATACTATATGACGTCACACCATGTCACATAAAATACAATGTTTTTCAACAGGGGAATAGACGTTCCAGTTGCACGTATTTTAAAACTTGTGATTTTAAAGTCTCTAACCAGTCGGCAGTCTTCAAACATCCATTTAAGTAATCTCGACACTGATAACGATGCAACACGTTTGAAAATATGCTTTCTTTTGTCTGGTGGTCGTTGCGTAGCATACTGATCCATTTGTGCACAACTCCAATTTCGTCTAGTTCGGACCAAGCCATTGCATAGAAGTGTTCAACCTTCTCTCTATCAGTCATGTCGAGACATGTGTGAACTGCTTCCTCGTCGAACATACACCCAAAACACAGTTCCTTGGATAATCGCTTGATAATTGTTATTTCCATGCTGTAGCACAATGACAGGAGAGATTCGATGTAGAGTTTCATATCGCCAGAATCCACTTCGTCTATGCAATACGTCGGTATTGTTTTCCTAATTATCACGCGTTTAGCATGTTTCAACTCGTCGTGGTAGCTGGTTTTGGCATCGTGTACACACTCACTTCGATCTTTAAACCACAAAGGACATTCCCTGATGATATTTTCCGATAAATGGTCGGATGATCTTTGAACGTATTTCCATTTAAAATAGCACTGTTTCTCCATCATGAAAAGTACGCTGTAACGATCACGGCTCGATTAAGTACGAAATCAGATTAACGTTTTATTTTATAAAATTAAAATGGTCATTACTATAAATAAAACGTCGCTCATTGGGTGAGCACAAAGTTGATGGATTAAACGACCAAGACACGCTATTAATAATATATGGGGGTTGTCCCATTGTAGATGACGTCAGAGACAAATTAAGACTTGTCCTACTCTATCAATTGCAAACAATAATTCAATCTTGTTTCTAAAAAATTGTACAAACTAAAACTACATATACAGACATTTCAATTGAAATTTGTGATTTGTGTGTAATTTCATAATTAAAGCAATTTAAAATATATATCATAATTTATTCACAACAGAAAACAAAACACAACCTAAAGTCACTGACGTCACTACTGTATTCTTAGACCATGAAGTCTTGTTCGTTGGGATAACAGTTGCGACACTGCAATGCCGAAAGCTGGTTATTGTGATCCGATCCAATGCTGCATGGCGCCGTGTGCTTGATTTCGAGAATTTCTTCGGACAACTTATCACACAAGTTCACTAACATCTGCCATTCCTTAAACGTCAGAGCAATCCCTTTACGTGTGGGTTTCAATTTGTCTTCGTCTTCGGGGATCCACCATTTTCGAAAATCTACTACTCGATATGGACTTGCTAAAGACAGATATACGTTTCCACCCAAATGAATAGAAAGTTTTACTGATTTTCCTTCTTGAAAGTCTAATAATGTTTGTTCGATTGTTGACAGGTTACGCATCATTTCCACCCATCGGACGAGAGACAGCGCAATTCCTACTTTGGTAGGGAACAACACTCCTCTTGATGACCATTCGTATTGTCTAACGTGAATGTTCCATACACCATCCCAAAATGTTCCTTTCAGGTAACGAGTATTTCCTATGTGAAACAAACACTCACGATTCAAGACAGTCTTTTCTGTTTCACCAACTGAAGTTCTGTCGCTGTCAACTTTTTTCGGATCTGACATATTTTCATATATTCGGCTCTTAGTGTGCTCAGCCATATTCGGTCTTCTAAATATAGAGTAACTGCAAACAATGAAGTAATAAACCCCCAGCAAGCTCCAGTTCAATCTCGCAAGTCTGATTTATAAATGAATAACCATATTACTCTGTGATCTTATATAGAGCACTGCTTAGTGATGTCATTATTGCATCAGCGCTTAGAA
>JAECMU010008079.1:0-12562 GCA_016106625.1 Dracogyra subfuscus | reverse complement strand
CACACACACACACACACATACACATATATATATAATATAATATAATATAATATAATATAATATAATATAATATAATATATCGTCAAACTTCGATAACTCGATCTTGAAGGGGACGAGGAAATAGTTCGAGTTTCAGGGAGTTCGAGTTTTCGAAATTAATATATAACAGTTCAAATTTGAAAAAGGAAGAAAATGGTATAATGAGCATTGATGTATTTTGTTGATGTCAAAACATGGCGGAACGTAACTAACAAATAAAACACTGAATGCGCAATAATATGATTTAAATTATTTTAAATAAGAAAAATCATTAAAAAGCAGTAATGCAAATGAGGAACTAACACTTATAAAGAAGAAACAGCCGTGACAATTATTACAAGTTAACCGGACTGTGACTGTAATTGTGTATTAAGTAGCGATGATCTCTGCCATGAACGGACACCGACAACCAAACACAGGAGCAGTTCGTTCCGCTTAGCATTATTATCACGTGAATCCTCAGCAGCCCAGACCACCCGAGACAGGCGCGCTTCGTCTGACTGACCTGACTGACAATTCATTCGTCTTTAAAATACTATCGGCAACGACAGGTTGATCAATCCACACGCGTCGAGTTTTAGAGGTGCATGCTCTATTAAATCTTTATGGCGGGATCAAAGAATTAGTTTATCGAGCGTTCAAATTTTGAGTTCTCGAATGTCTTTATTACTAGTTTGTTACAATTCGGCCGGAACCGTCGTTTCAGGTCGCGAGATCAACATTTTCGAGATATTAAAGGTGGAGTTATCGAACTTTGACTGTACATATAATGGACTTGTAAATGGGATAATAAAATAATGTTTAAGGGACTGCAACTATCTTTATAAAACCCCATTTTACAAACAAATGATTTAACAATTTACTAAACAGCAACAAAACGTTTTTAAGCATAAACTATTTACTTTATCTTTTGCATAGTCAAGCGTTTTAAAAATATATATTGTATTTGTATCAAAGGCAAACACTATCATGCAAAATTTAAGCAGAGAAGCATACATAATATAGTTGTTTTCGGATGTGTTGTTTGTTGGTTTTTTGTTGTTTGTTTTTTTTTAACTTGGATGAGCGGTGATACACTTCCTCACCCCACTATTCAAACCCAAGGTTTTGTGTTTTTGTTATGGGTTTTGTTTTTTGTTTCTCGATAGATCCATTCAACTGATATGGGGTTTATTTTTTTTCGTTCCAATCAGTGCACCACAACTGTGGTCAAAGGCCGTGGTATGTACTTTCCTGTCTGTGGGAAAGTGCATATAAAAGATCCCTTGCTTTATTAGGAAAAATGTAACGGATGACTACGTGTCAGAATTACCAAATGTTTGACATCCAATAGCCTATGATTAATAAATCAATGTGCTCTAGCGGTGTTGTTAAACAAATCGAACTGTAACTTTTTCCTTTTGTTTATGAACAAAATGCCAGACGTGGGTAAAATAATTATTAATTGGTGACTTTGGAACAGTTACAGTGAAGAGTCGACAGTCATTACTCTTAATGTAGAATCAAAACACACCGTCAAACGACATGGTACAGAATACAAATGTTCTAGCGATACAGGAACTGATCGGGGCATGCTAACGTGTTTACATTGTATAGTGTTTGTTGTGATATGTGTTGTTTGTTCAATAATAGTCACAATGTTCTGTGACATTAAGAGTTTTGAAATCGATAACCGCTAGTCACGGTTCTGTTCTTCAAAACTGAACACTTCATAAACTGCACTTCAAAAGACACTTCTTGTCGGCTTCACGCAGGATGGCATGATTCTCTACGACCGCAATGATCCATCATTTGAGGCATCTTTATGGTTTTTATTTCATGCTTTGTCTTTTCGATCCACATTCATGTAGTTAGATTCTGTTACAAAACAAATGCATATTTTACCTTCTAAAGCAAATTAATACAAAAGAAATGTGGCCAAAACAAAATACTATTAAATTATGTTAGAAATACGTTTTTAAAACAGTCTCCCATAACATTCCATGATATATTCCAAGATTTCTCATAGAGTAATAGATGAAGAGTTCGTTGTATCATAGTAGTAGTAGTAGTATTACTATGATCGCTCTCTGCCGTCAGAGGAAACTAATCCAGGACAGATCCCCCAAAGGACATAACCTCAACAAAAAAACACGTCAACGGACATAACCCCAACAGAAAAAAAACCGTCAACGGACAAAACCTTAACTTCTTATTTCAAATGAGCATTTGGTAAAATAGTGGCTGATTCCTCGAGTATCTGTCCTGTGACTCGTGTATAGGAGGACAGCCACTCACAAGGAGACCCTTTATTGGAAAATACAATATCATCCTTCCTGCACCGTTAAAATTAGGACTGCCACTTCTAGACTGGTTTACTATGTCAAAACTAGCATAGGTAATAGCTCATTGGATTAAAAATACATGACATGGCATGCACTCATGAATCACTGTCAAAACAGTGATGATATCAGGTGTTCGTGAAAGGTGGGCATATTCTGCCACCACAGCTGTCAAGTCCATCACTTCGTCTAAAAATGTGCTAGAATTTCACAAAAGAGAAACAAAAATGTATACACATGTTTAAAGCATGGAATTTCTTCCATCATTTTGGTCAGTGGTGCGTCGTGTTTGGTACATACATTTATAATTTCAGTTTCTTAACAGAAAGATGGATGCTAAAGCGACGCCTAGCTCTCCCACCCATTGTGATCCTTAGAGAATACTCAACTTGCTACTGTTTATCTTGCACTCCTGAGT
Organism: Dracogyra subfuscus; assembly: GCA_016106625.1. Taxonomy (NCBI): domain Eukaryota; kingdom Metazoa; phylum Mollusca; class Gastropoda; order Neomphalida; family Peltospiridae; genus Dracogyra; species Dracogyra subfuscus. The sequence goes on along the minus strand of JAECMU010008079.1, from coordinate 9,784 downwards.
TGATGCTGGGCAACAGATACACAACTGGTGTAGCAAAGGCCGTGGTATGTACTATCCTGCTGTGTGATGGTGCATATAAAAGATCCATTGCTGCTAATCAAAAAGAGTGGCCCATGAAGTGGCAATAGCCGGTTTCTGTGTGGTCATTAACCATATGTCTGACGCCATATAACCGTAAATAAAATGTGTTGAGTGCATCGTTAAATACAACATTTCCTTTCTTCCTTCCTTTACCTGTAGGCCGTTTACGTTTGAAGTTTGCATAGTCAGATTCCTTGTTTCGGCGTACTTTCTTCTTTTTCTTCTGTGTTTCTGCAGTGTCTGTAGTCATATCTGAAACAAGAACAACGACATGGCTAAATGCATCAAAGGAATACAATAATATTCTGGGGAATGATCAGTAAAAATGCAAGCTAAAATAATACATTCTTATAAAATGCAACCCACACCAAAAGACGTTTGTTTTGTTTAGCGACACCACTAGAGCATATTGATTTAATAATCATTGGCTACTGGATGTCAAACATTTGGTAATTCTTTTACATATATAGTCTTATACAGGACACGCACTACAATGTTGCATTAGTAGCACAGAATCTTTTATATGCAACATCCCACAGGCAGGATAGCACATACCACGGTTTTTGATCTACCAGGCATGGTACATTTGCTGGAATAACATATAGCCAACCGACGAGGATCGATCCCAAACCGACCGCACACCGAGTTAGCGCTTTACCACTGGGCTACGTCTGATTCCGCAAGCTACATTAATGCGATTTTAACAATTGTTTTAAAACTGCCTTTACCATCTTGTGTCTTTGGTTGCATGTTCACATAGTGAGATGCAGTCTTGTCTCCGTTTGTATTACTCTTGTATACTTTACCAACTGGAAAATAAAATAAAATACATAAATTAGGGGGATAAATAGAAAAGAACAAATATTTCAATAAAACCCCAATACAAATCATGGTATATTATATTAACAATGTTTTGAACTCATTCATATTATGACATTCGGTGTGTAACCCCCATGTATAGGTATGTTCAAAATATGAGTGTTTTGGCCATTTTCGCAGGTTTACAGTGCAATGCAGATGTTTGTCTTTTGTGTGTATCACTGATAATGTTGCAGCATTCATTACATTTATTTGTATGTAAGAAATGTCTGACGTAATACCAGAACAGTCTCGTCACATAAGGACATCTAATAAGCACGTCAAACGATGGTTCTATAATGCTGTCGCCAAATTCATCAGCTCATACCACTGTTCAAAGAACCAGGTCTTTTCTACTGTCATAACAGTGGCAAACGAGATGTTTGGAACACGATGAAGATTCTTCTAGCACTGATGATGATACAGCTCCAAGCAACAATAGCATTCGAGAAACGGGATGGGCTACTGAAACCTATACGCTGAAGTGCATCGTTAATGAGATCATGACGTCTGTTGAGACGTGGTAACGTACTATGATGACTGCTAAAAAAAAAAGAAGTCGGTTCTTTCATGGTATAGGGTGTAACCATCAATGGACTATGCAGTCTTTCCATCACCACCAATAGACAGAGCAAAGTAAACCTCGCCAACCTGAAACTCGCTATTCTCAACATATTTACAACGTGTGGTGGTGTTGATTCCAACGTATTTTTTGAAAAGATCAACTGCACATAACTTTGGTGTTGAACAAGTCTCGCTTGAGCTTGGAACAAATTCGGACGTTCAACATCATCATCGACATCATTGAAGCAGTCGAAATTGCGGTTGTACACCAAGGTCATGGTGAATGCAACAACAACACACGATACCGTTACAGAGCAATTTCTGGATGTCATGATGTATTTCATCAGCAAGGATTTAGACCACAAACCATGGAATTACTGGGAACAGTTTGCAACACATATTGCCCCGACGAAGAATGACTTAGATTGCTTAGTAACCCTTCTGTTGGTAGTATTAATCCTAGGTGTTCATCTGGTTGAATCGTTTCTTGCATTGACGTGACGTATCGAGAGCTTATACCTGTAATGCAAAGCTCTCCAAGTCTAACGATCACTGATGCAGAGACTCTTCTGGGTCTATCAAAACCTGCGTTCAACATTGTAGACGAAAAGCAATTCAAATCAAGACTTACGTCCAAACAGCTGTCTGGGTCTATCAAAACTTGCGTTCAACATTGTACACGAAAAGCAATTCATATCAAGACTTGCTGTTGGATGCGATTATCTTGGCATCAGAGCAGAACAACGTGGAGTTGGTGAAGATCTTCAGTTAACTCTCCCCAAATTAGCAGAAGGATGGCTTCGGTGACTTCAACCAAAACAGATCAAGGCCCTGACTAGGCCTTGACTAGGCCCCAATAAACAACAAGGCCATCAATTATGGGCTCAAGATCAGAGGAACGAAGGGGTTTAAATTCGCATCATCATCAAACTTAAAAGCTCAGTTACGAGCTAGTCATGTTGAAGCCAGATGTATTCAAAGAGTATAGAAAGTTGTCCAATACAAACGAGTTGATGAAAACATGGAACGAAACAGAATCGGCTGGTATATGCCAGAGTCTTCAAGAAAGAGTCTGAGAACTTGAAATCGACATTTTGTTTCTACCTCACAAGTTGAGGAGTATGTGGCCCGAGTTGACATTGATCCAAAGCAGGTATACACTCGACAGTACTGTGATGTACGGTATGCTCGATACAGTTGTCTTTCTTTGTCCACGTCCAGCGACATATTTCGAATCAAACGTGCCTACAAAAACATGAGTTTGGAGGAATACTGGACGAACTTCAACATTTATTTTGAGAATGTGGAAACAAATGTTTCAGCTACCCAGATGGTCTTTATAGCATAATTATAAATACTTGTATCTGATTTATCATATGTCCGTTCTTTCGCGTATTTGGTTTAGTTTGGGTATTTATCTTCAGACCACAAGTGCATGGGGGTTAAGATAGGAATAAATAAAAATCCTTTTCGGATATGTTTTATGGTATGATGTACCATCTTTCTGAAGGGGGTTTTGAATTTTGTTATATTATACCCCTGCCCTAACTAAATACGTTAGGTGGGTACGGACGGAGTTGTCAGTCTAACTATGAAGGGACTGTGTGCATGGTATGAATATTCAAGATCCGACGTCTGACCACCAAGTACATATAGCCAGTGTAGTGGGCATATCACAAGCAAGATTTCAAAAGTTTGTTTTGTTTAACGACACAACTAGAGCACACTGATTAACTAATCCTCGGTTATTGGATGTCAAACATTTAGTAATTCTCACTAAAATATCAAAAGGTGTAATGTTTTAAGTAAAGCGTGGCAGTCGTGTCTCCCTCTATAATATACTCCATTATTGTACAATGGCCTTGATTCCAGTGATCAATACTGTAACGCACCCCACCTACCACTACGATACACGCCCACCTCTGTGTAACAACAGTAGTAAGAATACACTTACGATCTGGGTTCGGCTTCAGTGCTATCCTGTCATACGGTTTACATCCAGAACGATTTACAGAAAGACACTCGTAATTTAAATCTTCCGTGTTCGTGGCTGTAAAACAAAAGAGTAAATATATAAATCCTACAATTAATACATACATTGGCAAAATATAATGACTAGAACTTTTTTTCTAAACTGTATTAAATTTTATACAGTTAAACATACATAGCAGTGGCTAGTTACTCACCGTTACTGGTGTCGGAAGGATTCATTTCGTTTCCATTCGCTTCACGTTGACTAGGCCGTGCGGTCTCTTCGTCTGTAGCGTGTACCGCTGCGTTCGCATAACTAAAACAAAATTAGACAACAGTATGAAAATGGAATACGATACACTGTCTCTCTGTCTCTGCCTTTGTATCTGTGTCTCTGTCTGTCTCTCTATGTCTGTCTGTATCTGTATATCTCTCTCTATGTCTGTCTGTCTGTCTGTCTGTCTCTCTCTCTCTCTATCCATATAAGGAGATAGATACATAGAAAAAACCCTCGAGAAATGTTATATTATGGTTTATATTAATATAATTTGACCAACGGTTTTTTAGTTCCTGTGAACTTTTTCTGGTTATATAATAATAATAAGCACCTGTATTTTGTCTATCTGTATATCTATCTATCTATCTACTGTATTTATCTTTCTTGTTTTCTATCTATCTATCTATATGTCTGGCTGGGTGGGTGGGTATCATATTGGTCTATCCTTAGGTCAATATTTACTCAATTAGTTGCATGTACTTATAAAGTAAAAACAAACTAAAACCAGGAACGCTAAAGCTGGGGTAAATACAAACAAGTAAAACGCATTTAATGTTCTATAGATACTGTAAGCTTAAATTATAAGCTTGAATTTAAAAATTAAACATTGCCCCCAGCCCCTCACAGATGAAAGGCAGAATAGTGTTAACTGGACATGCTGCCTCCAGTTACTGGCATCTGTGGACGCTTGTTTGAAATATATAATATGTACGTGGAAATAACATAAATTTTATGTTAAAAAGAAATAATAGTACTTACCAAACATCAGGCGTTTCAGCTACAAATGAAGAAAAGAAAACTGAATAAATATCTTTATATCTGAACATGTACTCTTAACAAACTTGATTGGTATTTTTAATACCTTCCGTAATTCAGGGCCTTGTAAATAACTATTTTAAATGTGTATAGGTTTCAGGAGTATTAATAATATTGACATTTAAACGGTTGGTTATATTTGTATGGAAAAAAGTTGTGTTGTTCTTGTATATATTTTAACACAGTAGGCCTATGCTTACAAAAAGGTGATAAAATGTATGTTATTAGTATTTTTTAAAACACACACAATATATCCAATGTGCTCAGTTTTCGTTTTATTTGGTAGAAACCGACTTGTACTATGTGATATCTAATAAAAGCGTTGTATATTCTTTAAAATTAAATCAGAAAGAGGTTACAGGTCACCATTTATGACGTCATAACAATCTATCAAACATATTTGATTAGTGAATAATATTGAAAGCGGTAGAGTCGGGTAGCTATTTATTCGGTTTTTAAAAGTGCAGATGGGTTTAAATTCATGCAGTGCTGTGATTACTGCAATGTAAAACGATAAGGGGCGGGAATTAGCACAGTGGTAAAGTGTTCGGTGTGGGATCGAACCTCGTCGGTGTCCCCATTGGGCTATTTCCCGCTTCAACCAGTGCCAACTTGTATAACGTAGGTCGTGGTATGTACTATCTTTTCTATGGAATGGTGCATATAAACGATCCCTTGCTGCTAATCGAAAAGAGTAGCCCAAGAAGTGGCGACAGCAGGTTTCCTCTCTCAGCATCTGTGTGGTCCTTAAACATATGCCTAATGCTAAATAAGTGTAAATAAAATGTATCGAGTGCGTCGTTAAAACGATAACCACTCTCCGGGGTTGATAGAAATCTGTACCCAACTGAAACTATAGATTCGTTCGTGGGTTTCCATTATCTTACGTTCAACCTACCCTTGTCTTTGATTGGTTTGATTCTGTAGAGGTAGATGAACCACGCAAGAAGCGCTATCAAGGCAATGAATATACATATTCCAATCCCGATTCCAATCCCAGCACCAGTTGATCCATTTTGGTCGCCTGGCAGTCCTAGTAAACAATAGTTTAATATCATTAATAATTCAAAGTTGATCCATTTTGGTCGCCTGGTAAACAGTTCTAGTTCTAGTAAACAATATTTTAATATCACCAATAATTCAAAGGTGATCCATTTTGATCGCCTACCAGTTCTTGTAAACAATAATTTAATATCATAAATAACTCAAAGGTGATTCGTATTGGTCGCCTGGCAATTCTAGTAAACAATAATTTAATATCATCAATAACTCAAAGGTGATCCATTTTGGTCGCCTACCAGTTATTGTAAACAATAATTTAATATCATCAATAATTCAAAGGTGATTCGTTTTGGTCGCCTGGCAGTTCTAGTAAACAATATTTTAATATCATCAATAATTCAAAGGTGATCCATTTTGGTCGCCTGGCAGTTCTTGTAAACAATACTTTAATATCATTACTAACTCTAAGGTGATCAATTTTGGTAGCCTGGCAGTTCTAGTAAACAATATTTTAATATCATCAATAATTCAAAGGTGATCCATTTTGGTCGCCTACCAGTTATTGTAAACAATATTTTAATATCACCAATAATTCAAAGGTGATCCATTTTGGTCGCCTACCAGTTATTGTAAACAATAATTTAATATCACCAATAACTCAAAGGTGATCCATTTTGGTCGCCTACTAGTTATTGTAAACAATAATTTAATATCATAAATAACTCAAAGGGGATTCGTTTTGGTCTCCTGGCAGTTCTTGTAAACAATAATTTAATATCATCAATAATTCAAAGGTGATCCATTTTGGTAGCCTGGCAGTTCTAGTAAACAATATTTTAATATCATCAATAATTCAAAGGTGATCCATTTTGGTCGCCTGGCAGTTCTTGTAAACAATACTTTAATATCATTACTAACTCTAAGGTGATCAATTTTGGTCGTCTGGCAGATCTTGTAAACAATAATTTAATATCATCAATAATTCAAAGGTGATCCATTTTGGTCGCCTGGCAGTTCTTGTAAACAATACTTTAATATCATTACTAACTCTAAGGTGATCAATTTTGGTCGCCTGGCAGTTCTTGTAAACAATAATTTAATATCATCAATAATTCAAAGGTGATCCATTTTGGTCGCATGGCAGTTCTTGTAAACAATAATTTAATATCATCAATAATTCAAAGGTGATCCATTTTGGTCGCATGGCAGTTCTTGTAAACAATACTTTAATATCATTACTAACTCTAAGGTGATCAATTTTGGTCGCCTGGCAGTTCTTGTAAACAATAATTTAATATCATCAATAATTCAAAGGTGATCCATTTTGGTCGCATGGCAGTTCTAGTAAACAATATTTTAATATCACCAATAATTCAAAGGTGATCCATTTTGGTCGCCTACCAGTTATTGTAAACAATAATTTAATATCATAAATAACTCAAAGGGGATTCGTTTTGGTCGCCTGGCAGCTCTAGTAAACAATAATTTAAAGCTGCATTATCTGGTTTCAATCGTATACAGTCAAGTTCTAAGTTCAAATACATGCATAACTGCACTTTTAATTCACTCGCCAGTTGTCGTCATTAACGCATATCATCAGGAGAAGAGAACAGAACAGAACTTCATTACACCCAGGCCGTTAGGCAACGGCATATGGGGAAATATGGATAACTACATAATATAATATGTGACAAGACAGGACAGGGTTTACAGGGGAACATTAAATAGTAAATAATATAGTATATGAATAGTTAAATGATATAAATACATGTATACAAAAATACATCGAGTGGACATAACAAAAATAAATATATACGATAAGACAATAATATTCGGTATAGTAGAATAGTTGAAGTTCATTATATAGTTTGTTATACAATGTCATGTACTAGTATAATTCGATTTATTAGAATAGGGATATCTGTGATATAATAATAAAGCATATTTAACTCGAGTGATGTGGTATATGTTGATGCAAATAGTTATGGTCTTTTAAATGTATCATTAGTTTCTTTAATTAATTTGCTGACTTTTCGTAGGACACCTATTTTATTACTAGTCATTAACTCCTTAAATTTTAGGGTACTGGGGTTCACATAATAATATTGTTTTAAGAGTGCTTTTCGAGACTTAGTAAAGAAGGCACAGGTGAATAGATAATGATATTCAACACCAATATCGTTATAATCACAAAGTGTGTATAACCTATTTTCTACTGTTGTATTTTTCCACCGTCCTATTTCAATCGGGAGGTAATGATTTGATGTTCTGAATTTAAGAATAATGATCCATAGTTTTTCAGGCATTATGGTGAGGTATTTTTCAAAAATAGCTGATTTTAAAAAACTGTATAATTTTTTCCTCTAGACGATGATGCAATGTTATTGTTCCACGTCTGAAGGACTGGTCATGCTGCCTCAATTTGATATATTCAAGAAGTTTTTTTGTTGTTGAAAATCTTCGAGACAACCATATATCAGTCATACCTAGGTTGTTAAATAGTTGCTTGATATGTTGAATCCAAGTGTAGTTGTGTCCATTTACGGAATAGTTCTGTAACATAAATGCATGCAATAGAAAGGATAGTTTTGTTTGTTTTCCTGATACAATTGTGGCCCAGATATTTATCATTCTTTGTTGAATAATTAGTTTAATCGGTCTACGTCCAAGTTCTCCGTATAACATAAATATTGGCGTACCTTTTTTAACCGGGAGCAGGCGTCTCGTGACATTTATGTGTACGTTTTCAATGATCTCAATGTTTTCATAACCCCATACTTCACATCCATACAGAAGAATAGGTACTATCATTGTGTCAAACAATTTTATCTTACATTCTATTGATAGATTGTTATGTTTTGATTTAGATAAAACGAAATACATTGCTTTTGTAGCTTGTTGGGATAAATATTTTCGTGTTGTGTTAAACTTGTTTTGTTTATTAAAAGTTAAACCTAAGTATTTATATTCTTTAACGTTTTCGAGAACCTTATTTCCGATGGTAAATGTTTTCTTGTAATCATTGGTTGTACTATTGAAAATTAATATTTTTGTCTTGTTGATATTGATTTTAAGCTTCTATATATTACAATAATTGTGGAACATATTAAGGGTATGTTGTAAATCACGTGCGTTCGTTGCTAGAAGGGCTGTGTCGTCCGCATATAGTAGGGAAAGCAAGCAAATACCAGCTTCAAGAAATATATCGAGATCATCGATAACAGGAGAGACTCCAATGTAGTTTTGGCTAACAAATGCTTACTAGTCAGTTAGAACAATGCTCGCCATTTTGAAATACCGTGCGAATTCTAGCAGGCAATTCCTAGCAGCTAATTACGCTAGCAGCTAATTTCAGCAGACACGCATGGCGACGTTCTAAACCCCGAGCTCATACGCCTTTGATAATGTGTCTTGTGGTGTAGTCTATACGCTAGTTCGACATCCTATATTACCGTAGTACAGAAGGATTTTTAAAGTGAATCTTCAGATATCATAAAAGTGCTTAATAAAATGGTTAAGTTGTATTTATACGGATATTAGTAACAATAAGACTGTGAAAATGAGTCTTGTTTTGTTTTTGTGTTGATTTTATATAATGATACTCTTTAAAACTCTAAAATTCTTAAGTTGTAGTAAATAATAAAAATTAGCATAACAGTGTGTTTAAAAATGTGAAATGCAGGTAACAATCGAAACGAGTACGAAATCGATGTTTAGAACGTCGACATGAGTGTCTGCTGAAATTGGCTGCTAGCGTAATTGGCTGCTAGGAATTGACTGATCGGTGTAATGCAACAATAGCCGAACCATACTATTTTTAGTCCAGTGGGCGTCCGCCAAAAGTGTCCCACTTTCAAAATTCTGGATTTATTTTTAACTTGGAAAAGCCAGTGTAGTGAAACTAATTCGGAGTGCGGCGTCTTATATGCACCAAACGTAATGGGATTTTCTGTTCTATATGCTTAAATAATAAACTAAATTCGAGGGAATGCCGCTTTAATATCATCAATAACTTAAAGGTGATCCCTTTTGGTCGCCTAGCAGTTCTGCTAAACAATAATTTAATATCATCAATAATTCAAAGGTGTTCCATTTTGGTCGCCTAGCAGTTCTGCTAAACAATAATTTAATATCATCAATAATTCAAAGGTGTTCCATTTTGGTCGCCTGGCAGTTCTGCTAAACAATAATTTAATATCATCAATAATTCAAAGG
>JAECMU010008052.1:0-12391 GCA_016106625.1 Dracogyra subfuscus | reverse complement strand
GGTGTCCGAAACAAATGTAGACAAAAAGGTCCGCTTTAGGGTGTATACTACCAAATCAAATCCCACAGACGACAATAGTAACATATGTGGCTAAAACTCCTACCTGCAGCGTATCAATCGACATAAATGCAATGGATATAAATACTACCACTCCTCACACTTAAAGTAAACCAGAGAAAATTGGGGGTCAAGCTGCTCGGTTCTGATATAACGGGTAGTGTCTATGACTACCCTAGTTCTGCAAACAATTTGAGTACTTTTTAATTTACAGGTACCCCATACATGTTTCAAGCACAAGGCTACTTGACATATATATATATATATACTGGTACTAGATGAAATAAAATTGCATATTTGTTTTACCCAGATGAAACGATTATTTTTTACAACCAAAACACACTCATTTATAACCAATCACAGGACTTTTGGTGTTCACTTCTCTGTCAAAAGTTTGGTGCACCTCGAACTTTACTTATATTTCATTGTTTAGATTATCCATTTTCATACAACCAAAGATTTTCTGATCATCCTGGTGTTTCTAATACTACAAAATGCATTTTTCATATTTTTAAAAATGCATGTGTGTCTAGCTGTGAAGTATAAGTCATGGAGTCAAGTTTTAATCTGTTGTTAACGATATTTTACCGTTTCAACTTCACAATGTCTTGTTTCACTCTCTTGTTGTTGTTGTTGTTTAACGATGCACTCAACACATTATAATGACGGTTATATCGGCTTCGGACATATGGTTAGGTCGAGAAATAAACTCAGTGGTTAGCTGACGGGGATCGATCCTAGACCGACCGCGCATCAGGCGGGCACTGCACTCTTTTGTAGTTGTAACGTTATCCAAATGTGTTACAGTTTATAACTTAACCAAACTTAGTGTCCATTTTTATGGCTTGAAACTAGGGTCTGCGCCTTTAAATTATAGAGCCCTATAGATATATGATCGGGCAGCATGGCCCAGTGGTACAGTGCCCGCTTGATGCTCGGTCGGTCTAGGATCGATCCCTGTCAGCTAACCACTGGGTTTTTTTCTCGATATAACCATATGTTCGACGCCAATATAACCATATTTATAATGTGTTGAGTGTGTCGTTAAATAAGAACAATAAAAAAACCCCAAAACTATAGATATATGTAGCTGCGTGAAGTCTGTAGTATACCACCTCCCTAGAAAAAAAGAGAAAAAATAAGTTAGTTTTTTTTTATAACACCACTGGAGCATGTTGATTAATTAATCATGGGCTATTGGATGTCAAACATAATTTGGATAATTCTAACATGTAGTCATCACAGGAAACCTGTTACATTTTTCCTAATACAGCTATAGGGATGTTTTATATGCACCATCCCACAAACAGGATAGCACATGACACATCCTTTGATATATACCAGTCGTGGTGCACTGATTATAATGAGAAATAGCAAAATGGGCCCACTGATGGGGATTGATCCTAAACTGACCGCACATCAAGTGAGTGCTTTACCACTGGGCTAGCTACATCCTACCACTCCCTAAAATTAAAAAAAATACTGCAACCTTTTTACATTTTAAGCACATTAACTAGTCTTTAAACGTACATTCATGTATACATAGTATATATTCTTATTTGATATCTCCATGACTGGTATATCACAGGCCATGATATGTGCTGTCCTGTCTGTGGGATGGTGCATATAAAAAGATCCTTTGCTATTAATTATGGAAAAATGTAGGTTTCTTCTCTATGACTATATGTCAAAATTACCAGATGTTTGACATCCAATAACTAATGATTTATAAATCAATGTGCTCTAGTAATGTTGTTAAACAAAACAAACTTCAACTCTCTTAAAAAAGTACCTACCATAGTTTTATGGAGGTTTTAATAGGTAAATTTCTAATTCACCTGCTAGGTAAAAGTGTATACCGTCTCCCATTGTTTTAGGGACAAATCTGGAAAACAACATTTATTTCTATTACTATTGCTACCAAACAGCTACATGTATACAGGGTTGCAAATGAATCACTACGCATTTTTACCTGGATTACCACTAATTTTGAGTGTATAGAACGATGGAAATACATGGTAAAAAGGTCTCAGATTGCCTGAATTTTACGATTTGCTTCAGCACTATGAGGGTGGGGGTGGGGTGGGTGGGGTGGGGGGGCGGGGTCCACCGACCCCTTGTCTCATACACTTATGCTGCTAGGTATGAAAAAATTGACTACTTTTAACTTTTCACAGGTCACTAAATTTTCAAGCCCTGCTAATTACATGCATGTATGTATGTGTATTGTATTAATACTCATTATACATTATAGAATTGTACATCCATATATGTATTCCTAGTGCATGTGTACATTCACTGGGCTGGCATGTTATTCAGTCAGCTGAAATTCATGGTCACGCTTCATTTCAGTTAAAAACGTTGACCTGAATTGACATTCAGGAAATTCATATAGTGTGTAAAGCTTTGTATACATTCTGTACACATACCATACCAGGCCAGTATGAATGCTGTCTGGAGTTGGGGGCGCAATCTTCAGTGTGGGTGGGAACAAGAATTTTATCTTTATATTTATATAGGAAAAATGTTTGTTTAGTTTAATGACACCACTAGACCACATTGAGTAATTAATCATCATCTAATGGATTTCAAACATTTGGTAATTCTGAAATATAATCTTAGAGAAGAAACCCGCTACATTTTTCCTAATGTAGCAAATTAAGGGATCTTTTATATATATATATATATATGCACTTTCCAACAGACAGGAAAGCACATACCACGGCCTTTGACCAGTTGTAGTGCACCTCAAGTGAGCACTCGGTTTGGGATCGATACCCATCAGTGGGCCCATTGCGCTATTTCTCGTTGCAGCCAGTGCACCATGAATGATACATAAAAGGCTGTGGTATGTGCTATCCTGTCTGTGGGATGGTGCATATAAAAGATCCCTTGCTGCTAATCGAAAAGAGTAGCCCATGAAGTGGCGACAGCGGGTTTCCTCTATAAATATTTATGTGGTCCTTAGCCATATGTTTGATGCCATATAACCGTAAATAAAATGTGTTGAGTGCGTTGTTAAATAAAACATTTCTTTCTTTCTTTCTCAAGTGAGCACTTAACTGACTGAGCTAAATCCCGTTCCTTATTTATATAGAGTAGAATTTAAAAAATGACATTGTCATCATCAAGTGTGGGGACACAACCCTCACCTTATCCCCAATGCCTATCCCCATCCACCTCAACTCCACCCCTACAGTTTTTACAGACCTGTAAAGACCTAAACCAGAAATTTCTTTTAAATGCCATTTTAAAAATGATTAATGTGTAATACAAACAAATCAAATTAGTACCTTGTACTTCATGTTCAGGTAATATAAAAATCCTGACACGAGTTTCGTGAACTCAATACAACACACAAGCTCAGATAATAATTACAAGGTTTAATCTGTCATGATGCATGTACTAAAGCAAAAAATTTTGCCATGGACAGCAACATAAACAAACTGATTTGGTATTTAGGAGACGGGACGTAGCTCAGTGGTACAGTGCTCGCTCGATGTTCTGTCGGTCTGGGATCGATCCCTGTCGGTCTGGGATCGATCCCCGTCGGTGGGCCCATTGGGCTGTTTCTCATCACAGCCAGTGCACCATGACTGGTATATCAAAGGCCAAGGCAGATGAGAAAAGGAAAGGAAGGAAATATTTTATTTAATGACACACTTGACACATTTTATTTATGGTTATATGACATATGGTTAAGGACCACACAGATATTGAGAGGAAACCCACTGTCGCCACTGCGTGGGCTTCTCTTTTCTATTAACAGCAAGAGATATTTTATATGCACCATCCCACAGATAGTAGTACATACCTCAGCCTTTGATATACCAAGTGTGGTGCACTGGCTGGAACAAGAAATAGCCCAATGGGCTCACTGACAGGGATTGATCCCAGACCAACTGTGTATCAAGCTGATGCTTTACCACTGAGCTACGTCCTGCCCCACAAGGCAGATGAGGGAGACATAAAAAACCTAAATATACCCACCAAGTAAACACTGCTTTAAAATATTAACGCTAAACAAACCAAGAAACAAAAACAACAAAAGAAAGAGAAAAACAACAACAAAAAACAATATAATATATATGCCCATATGTACAAATGGTATGTGAAGTGGAAGTGAGCTATTTTAGGGAGTGGTTGTCTCATAAGTGAAATCTTTCCTAGCAAATGGAAAGCAAAAATAGCAGTGACTTTGTACAATACTGTTCAGATTAGATATGTGCACAGATCGTCCACGGCATATACTCTGGGCTTTTGATCTCATTAGTTTGTGCACAACAGATTTTTACCTTGTTCTGAGCACACCCAGGTGCTTAAACAAATAAAGAAACAAAAACAACCCTGTCAAAGCTGGCTCACACATTCATTCATCTTTCTCAACCATCACCATCTGCCTATCATTCTCATTATCTTAATATAAAAAACTTTCCAATTTCTCCCACAATTTCTATCTCTTTTGACCCTTTCTGTCAGTTTCCTCTGACTCTGTCTTCTGACCTGTCCACACCATTGCCTATCTGTCTCAACTTCCTCCACGGGTGCAGTCTCTGTGTATTTCCCTGCACCCACCTGGTATCCTCATCCTCTGCCGCTAATAAAGCTGGTTTGACCCACGGCACTAACTAAGTAGGGGTGTATAGTAGGTTGTTACAAGTGCCTCTTAACAATGCCAGAAGTAACTACTGAACACTCCCCGAAGTGATCAGACTAAGGTCACAGCTAAAAGCTGATGAGAGGAATGGCAAGTGTGTGGCACAGATAGCCACAAGAGACAAGCACATGTCACCGTTGGAGAGACAAGGACTGGGATGTGGAGGTGGACAGTGAAAGAAGTTTAAAGATAGGAGGAGTTGCCAGATCGAGAAGAAATGAGATGGAATTCAAAGGAGATAAAAGGAAAGGGGGCAGTGGGAAAAAAATAAAAGAATAAAAAACCAAAATGTGTTGTGACATAAATTTTGGAACTTTGGTCTGACCGACTATATTTAATGTGCGTTTAGTGTGATAAAGAGAACGTTGTGTAACCTAACTGACTTTCATCAGACATTAACGTGACCTCAGATGACCTGAGACGTCTCATCTGCTGAGAAGAACAATAGAATAAATGAGAATGAATTATTCATTAGCAGCTTATCCGGTATCAAATGGGCATTTTAATTTTATTTCTCTACCGTCTTTATGACTGTAAAGATCTAGGCCACATTAGCAAAGTAGGCGGAGTAAGAAACACGCATATTATATATATATATATATATATATAGATATATACAGGGCTTCTAGATTATGGGGACGAGACGTAGTCCAGTGATAAAGCGTTCACTTGATGCATGGTCGGTTTGGGATCGACCCCCCGTCGGTGGACCCATTGGGCTATTACTCGTTCTAGCCAGTGCACCATGACTGGTATATCAAAAGGATGTGGTATGTACTACCCTGTCTGTGGGATGATGCATGTAAAAGGTCCCTTGCTGCCAGTCAAAAAGAGTAGCCCATGAAATGGCGACCGCAGGTTTCATCTCTCAATATCTGTGTGGTCCTTAACCATAATATGTCTTAACCATATGCCATATAACTGTAAATAAAATATGTTCAGTGCATTGTTAAATAAAACATATCCTTCCTTATGGTAGCCACACTCCCATGGATAGTGATATTCAATATTGGGCTAGTAAATAACTACTATTGCCATGCCTGATGGCTAGTGAAAAATAAGTTAAATGTTGCAGTTAAGACTTATTTTGTAAATTTTATATGAATATCCTGCCACCACACCAGCCCCCAATGTTAGTGTTTTTAAGCTCTATCTCCTTCTCTCGGTGACATATATCTGATTATTATTGAGTAAAATTGTATTAATGTAAAGTAAAGTAGCTAGGGCTAGTGAATTTTTGATCATGGCTAGTACATTTTTTAAATCACTGATCCCATGGCTAGTGGATTTTTATAAAATTCTAGAAGCTCTGATTATTATATTTCAGAGCAGGCTCATGTGTAGGAATTTATTCGGGGGAGGGGTCTATACTGGGGAGCAAAATTTTTAGGAGTGTTAGGGGGGAAAACACTTGCATTCGCCAGTTGTGAATTTTAGGAACAATTTAGCAAATTTTATTTTTATGTGGCAAACACATTTCAAGCAACAATTGGTATTTTGTTGGAAAATAACTGTGGTTTTGTATTTTTAAAGATAATTTGGTGAACAAATTTTGCTCATCCAGAGCTACCCCTGAATTTCCCCCCAGACAGGACAGCACATACAATATATTTTGTATTTTATAAATAGTAGGCCAACAGAAATATGGCCTGCTAAAACAATATGGCCTGCTAAGAAATAATATGGCCTAGCTGCTGGAAATACATATAAGCAGACCTGTCAACTCTCCCGATTTACACGGGAGTCTCCCACTTTTTTTAACCTTTCTTCCGATCTCCCGACAAAACAATAAATCTCCCGATATAAAAAGAAAATTGTAACAATTTTCACTTTTCCGAAATGTTCCGAAAACTGCTGTTTACGAAACAAGAATTGTGGGATAAAAACCACGTGATCAGTTATACAGCCAATTTAGGCGCCATTTGTTTGAAAACATTAGTGTGAAAATGACTCCGAAATGATCTGCAGAAGAACTAGTTACAGCCTTGTTACAAGAACACTTTCTCCATCGAGACTCTGAAATGTGCAAAAAGTTCAACGAAAGTGTATAACGATGAACACAAGGGTTGACAATTCATTGAACTGCATTTTACTAGAGTATTGATGCAATAAACAAAATCTCCTTTTTTTATCAAATCTCCTTCTTTTTTAATACCAATCTCCTGCTTTCTCTTGAATGAAGGTTGACAGGTCTGTGTAAGAGCATGATGTGAGGAGAGGGATTGGGACATGCAGTGTGTGGAACATCTGGACCTTTCATATATGTATTTTAGAGCTTTATTATTCACATCAGGGCTCGAACTTAACAGTTTGTCTCCCACAGTAATTTTAAAAAGAATTGTCATGGGAGAAACAGTCCACCGACAGCAATTTTGAGCCTGCCTATATGGCAAACTATTTGTTTAAGTGACATTTGCAGAAAATAAATATGAACTCTCTCTCTCTCTCTCTCTCTCTCTCTCTCTCTCTCTCTCTCTCTCTCTCTCTCTCTCTCTCTCTCTCTCTTCCCCCTCTGTCTTCCTCTCTCTCTCTCCCTCTCTCTGTCTCTGTCTCTGTATATCTGTCTGTCTGTCTGCTTGTCTCTCTCTCCTCAAATGTAGAAATAACCGTTACATTCATTGTTT
The DNA here is from genome assembly GCA_016106625.1 of Dracogyra subfuscus. NCBI lineage: Eukaryota > Metazoa > Mollusca > Gastropoda > Neomphalida > Peltospiridae > Dracogyra > Dracogyra subfuscus. Next base: position 5,053 of record JAECMU010008052.1, on the reverse strand, counting down.
AAACTGAGTTGAGGTGTTGATAAACAAACACTGTTTTCCTAACTGACCGATACACAGTAACACCTTCCATCTTGTTGTCCCTGTTTTCACCTCGTTTGTTAAAATACAATGTTCATCATGACTATTTACCAACGAAGGAATTCTGCAGACTTGTCAAACAAGAGGATTATGGGTAGAACATGCTCCAGCATTCTGACCTCAGTTATGATAAGCACTAGGTGAACAGTGTGGTATGGCCTGTATGTATCTCCCTCCAGTGTGAAGTATAATTATGCTAATTGACACATGTTACACAGACTCTGGCTACCACTTGTTGATGTGTGTGTGTTTGAAAGAGAGCTTGTTAGTGTTGCACTGTTACAGTTTACTTTATGTATTAACAAGATAACATTCTCTCTCAACTTTGAACCACCTTTGTGAGGACTGTTCTAGTAATAAAGTTTGTTTTGTTTAATGACACCACTAGAGCATATTGATTTATTAATCATCAGCTGTTGGATGTCTAAACTTAATAATTTTGACACAAACATCTTTCCACTGAAATTTCAAACTTAGAAAATTGTTTAACAGGTGCATTCAGAGCAAGCTGTTGTAGTGGAGGCCTGTCCTGGGCAGAAGTACCGGTCTCCTCCATCCAGGAAAGGGTTGGGATGGGTAAAGGAGGGACTGCATGCCTGCACTTGCAGGTGCAAGGGAGCATCAGCTACATTGTATCTCTTATGTAGCTGGTAACAGGCTGAGGGTATCTTTCCATTAGTAGCAAGAGATCTTGTATATATGCATCATCCCACACACAGCATATCACATACCATGGCCCTTGATAAATCAATCATGGTGCACTGGCTGGAATGAGAAGGAGTCCAGTGGTGATCGATCCCAGATTGACCGTGCCTCAAGCAAGTGCTTTACCAGTGGGCTATGCGTATACGTTCCACTCATTCTAGCAATACAGTCAAATCCACTTAATTGGATGTCGGATTATTGTATATTTTGGATATTTGAATATTTTTGTCCTACATGGAACCATTTGCCATTATGACAATACAAAATCCCAACGGTTAATTGGATGTGTTTTTTAATGTGTTTTCGTATATTTGAATATAAAATTATCCTTGCTGAATGGCAATTGCATGTAAAAAGACATAGGAAAGTTTGTGTTACTTGATGGGTTTACTATTGCTAGTGACATGGACAGGGTTAATAATCAGATGGAAAGGATGGGGCAGTTTACCAGGGCTTCAGATTACACTAAAGTCAAATATATATTGATGCCCAAAATACATGTATGTGTGCCCAAAATAACTTCCAGATTAAGTAGAAACCTGCACTAAATATTTTGCAGTTAAATATTCCATATTTGGACAGTATCAGGGCTCGAAATTGTTATGGAGCAGGCAGTAAATGCCACCCAGAATGCATCATATTATATGCCTTCTGGAACTCAGTTTTGTAGGCATGTTTTCTTTTCTATCTTAAAGGGCTGACCCAGAAACTTTTCCACCAATATATACATGTGTGTATGTGTGTGTACACACATAAACACACACACATACACACACACACACACACACATATATACATGTGCATATACACACACACATATACACACACACACACACACACACACACACACATATATATACATGTATATACATATATATGCATGGCCCTTCCTTTAGAAGATGACAGGGTGAACACTAATTTCCTCCCCCTGAGTTTCCTGACACGGCATGACCCTTACTTTATGTATTTAGGAGATAACATGCTTCTCTCTCACCTGTGACACACCTGTAGATTTGTAAGATTAGGTCAATCGTAATAAACATGCTTTGTGTTTACAATCAACACTGAACGCTTATAATAAAGGCAGGGATTGAAATTATTAGAAGGATGTGCTTCACATTTGTGAAAATGAAGGAAGAATGAATTTTTTTTATTTAACAATGCACTCAACACATTTTATTTAGGGTTATATGGCATCAGACCTATGGTTAAGGACCACACAGATTTTGAGAGGAAACCCTCATGCAATGGGCTGCTCTTTTTCAAAAAAAAATTTCATTTTCAATATTGTTTAATGTGCACATTCAAAGCAAGCTGTTATAGCGCACGCCTGTCTTGGGCACACACCTCAGCTATCTGAGCTGTCTATCCAGGAAAGAATAGAAATTAGTGGGTTAGTTGTTATTGTTAGTGAAAGAGAAAAGAGGGTGTAGCGGCCATACACCTACCCAATGAGTCCTTAAAAACTCGCTCTGGGTGGGAGCCGGTACCGGGCTGCGAACCCAGTACCTATACCAGCCTGTTGTCCGGCGACTTAGCAGTAAGGGATCTTTTATATGCACCATCCCACAGACAGGATAGCACATATCACAGCCTTTGATGTACCAATCATGGTGCACTGATTGAAAAGAGAAATGTGTTGAGTGCGTTGTTAAATAAATTATTTGTTTCTTTCTTCTTTCCCTCTTCCCCAACACACATAAATCGTAAAATACATTGTAGATAATAAACCTTTTTTCTTATAACAAAGTGGAACAATTTTTAAAATATATTACAATGTCATGTATTTTTTGGTATAATAAAAATAACTGACTTACATATACATGTATGTATCTCTTTACTTATAGTCAGTACTAAACATCGATTGCATGACAAATAAAAACAAACTCAGAGTCTGTTGGTTAATTGCAGTCAGTGAATAATAAATAAATTAACACACTCACATGAGTGCCATAAGAAATTTATGAGACTCGTTTAGGAACTGCATAAAACCTCACACTGTTACAACACACCTCAGTGGATCCATTCAGCTGATTGGCATTTTTCTCATTCCAACCAGTGCACCACAACTGGACAAAGGCTGTGGTGTGTGTTTTCCTGTCGAGGATAGTCATAGAGAGGAAACCTGCTACATATATAGTAAAGGGATTAATGTGCACATTCAGAGCATGCTGTTTTAGTGCACGCTTGTCATGGGAAAAGCGCATATAAAATATCCCTTGCTACATTAGGAAAAATGCAGCGGGTTGACTATATATTACCAAATGTTTTGACATCCATTAGTGGATGATTAATTAATCAATGTGTTCTAGTGGTGTTGTTAATTAAAACAATCCTTGTTTTTCTTTTACATTTACAACAGTTCCCTACTGAGAGAATTAGTAAGGTACGGTAACACCAAACCGGCCTTGGTGTATCTTGGTTTAAGCCATCGTAAATAAGGCTGGTAGGTACAGGGTTCGCAGCCCAGTACCGGCTCCCACCCAGAGTGAGTTTTAACAACTCGGTGGGTAGGTGTAAGACCACTACACCCTCTTCTTTCTCACTAACCACTAATTCACTGTCGTGGACAGACAGCCCAGATAGCTGAAGTGTCATCAGCTGTTGGATGTCTAAACTTAATAATTTTGACACAAACATCTTTCCACTGAAATTTTAAACTTAGAAAATTGTTTAACAGGTGCATTCAGAGCAAGCTGTTGTAGTGGAGGCCTGTCCTGGGCAGAAGTACCGGTCTCCTCCATCCAGGAAAGGGTTGGGATGGGTAAAGGAGGGACTGCATGCCTGCACTTGCAGGTGCAAGGGAGCATCAGCTACATTGTATCTCATGCTTGAAGGGTAATTGGATATAAGCACGAAAATAAGTTGAAATGAAATACAGACCACATTTCAGTCTACTTGATGTGTGATATAATGCAAGATTGAATGTCAGTAACAAGGTCAACTTCCTAACAGCAGGCAGCATAGCCCAGTGGTACAGTGCCCGCCTGATGCGCGGTCGGTCTAGGATCGATCCCCGTCAGCTAACCACTGGGTTTTTTTCTCGACATAACCATATGTCCGACGCCGATATAACCGTAATTATAATGTGTTGAGTGCGTCGTTAAAAAACACACAAAAAAACCCAACTTCCTAACACTATGGAGCGGGATGTAGCCCAGTGATCAAGCCTACTCTTGATGTGCAGTCAGTCTAGGATCGATCCCCCATTGGTGGGCCCATTGGGATATTTCTCATTCCGGCCAGTGCTCCACAACTGGTATATCAAATGTCGTGGTATATACTATCCTGTCTGTGGGATGGTGCATATAAAAGATCCCTTGCTGCTATTAAAAAAGATTAGTTTATCAAGTGGCGACAGCGGGTTTCCTCTTATATCTGTGTGGTCCTTAACCATATGTCTGACACCATATAACTGTAAATAAAATGTGTTGAGTGCATCATTAAATAAAAAAATATCCCTCCTTCCTTCCTGTAGAGGAGGGGTTTTGATTGTAGTCACTTCTTTCTTGTTAGTGTTGGTTAAAAAGTTAGTTTGTTTTGTTAAACAACACCACTAGAGCACATTGATTTGTTAATCATCGGCTGTTGGATGTCAGACATTTGGTAATTCAGACTTGTAGTCATATAGAGAGGAAACCTGCTACATTTCCCCCATTATGGTATATTGTAAAGGGATTAGCATGCATATTCAGAGCATGCTGTTTTAATGCACGCTTATCATGGGCACAGGCACTGGACTCGGCCGGCTCCTCCATCCAGGATAGGACATTTTTCCATTAGTAGCAAGAGATCTTTTATATGCACCATTACACAGACAGGATAGCATATACCATGGCCTTTGTTACACAAGAAATAGTCCAATGGAGCCATTGACAGGGATCGATCCTAGACTGACTGTGCATAAAGCAAGCACTTTACAACTGAGTTACTTTGTTGAACTATTTGTGAAGTATTGGCTGGAATGAGAAATAGCCCTATTGGGCCATTGACAGGGATCGATCCTAGACTGACTGTGCATAAAACAAGCACTTTATCCCTGAGTTACTTTGTTGAACTAGTTGTGGCTGGAATGAGAAATAGCCCTATGAAGCCATTGACGAGGATTGATCCTAGACTTGACTGTGCATCGAGCGAGTGCTATACCACCGAGTTACTTTGTTGAACTAGTTGTGAAGCACTGGCTGGAATGAGAAATAGTCCTCTGGGGCCATTGACAAGGATCGATCCTAGACTGACTGTGCATCAAGCGAGTGCTTTACCACTGGGT
>JAECMU010008023.1:0-12545 GCA_016106625.1 Dracogyra subfuscus | reverse complement strand
ATGCATGCTGCTCGTAGTTTTAAAGTACCACAGTCAATGAAATCCTCAGCGTCTGGGGATGGGGCCAAGAGGCAGTCTGACGGGTGCCTAGAGCCTCTCCTGCCCGTGTGGCTCACTGAAGACCAGGCGGAAGGTGGCCCTGTTAATGATGAAGATTCATCAGAGGATGAGGACATGCATCTCCAGAGATCCAAATATGAAAAAGATGTTTCAGAGTATGACACTAAGAAAGACAGTCCGAGGAAAAGTTCCAGTGTGCAGCTACACATTCCACCATGTGAGTTACCTCTACTGACTGTGGAAGACTTTCAGGAACTGTTCGAAAATGAACATCACAAGAAATGTGAAGCTAGTTCAAGAAGCTAATTATCAGTGGTAGAACCGTTGATCTTATTTATTCAGCATTTGAAGCAGCATTAAAGAGGACCATATATGTCTTGCTGATGACTTGACATAAACGGATCTACCTTTTACAGCTCAGGCACCTTCGAGTTAATATCCTTGACAAAATTGGAAAGTTGCTAAAAGTATGTTCTTGATTAAATAAATCCACAGGAATTTATTGAGAATATATTTTTATATGTACATAACTATCAATCATTACATAATGCTATGAACTGGTTATTGTTTGGAGTTAATGGTGTACCATGATCTGTGATTAAAAAGTATCCAGTTTGTTACGCTGCCACCAAGCAAGAAGTATTCATGTAGCAATGCAGTACGACGATTGAAAGATTATGATGTATGGATATGAATGTGTATCAGCCAGCAGTTGGACTTTGTTAAGATGTGTTAAGTTTTAGTTATAGTATTTTAAAATACATTGAAATTGTTGTTGTTGTTGTTGTTGATTTTCTAAGTAAGTGTACAAAACATTTGAAGCCAAAACGTTTAAGATATTGTTTTGCTATATTGTAAAACCAGATGCTTGTTAAAGTATAGCATTTCATGTTGATGAAAACAAATGTGACAATTTTTTTGTTGTTGAAAATTGTACAATATACATGTATATGAGGCATATTCTAAACAAAAAAAGATTTGATGAATTTATTTTGTAAATTTTGTATATAAATATGTTGAAAATATTGAGACTAGCGATGGTAGAGTATTTTTACATGCATTGGTGGCATAAACACATTGTCCCAATACTGGTTATGGTTGGATCAATGCATTAATTCTGGTCAATAAGTAGCTGCTAATAGCTAATGCCACCTTGTGAGCATCACCAGCATGAAGGATGTCCCAACTGATTCTAAAGGGAGAGCCAACCTCAGAGACTAGCCACCAGTGAGCCAACATATGGGCTGCCTTACCAAAATGGCAGTGATTCACTGATGAAGCCACTGATCCAACTACAGTGTACTATGTGGAAAAGGAACAGTGTTAAAAAAAAATAAAAAAAATCTATAGCACAATGAGGTGTCTAAAAGAGCTATTTGTCGTGTGGTACTCCTTTAGATGGCTGCTTCCTGCATGGTAACTTTACCAAGACTAGTTTGACTTAACATAGGAAATCTACTTTTGACAAAATCCTGCCTTGCTTTTAAATGTATGATTGTCAGTGAAAAAAGCCTTTATTTTTCATGCTATAGTCCTTAGGAGCCATTTCTTACACTTCATCAGCTTGTAACAAAATAGTTTTTATCATCTCCTGGAAACATAAAAAGGCAGATGAGAGTTTTGTTTAACTTCAGCATTGATTTATGTTTATGTATCAAAATTAACATATAACATTTTGAAAAAATAGACATTGTGTCGATCATCATTATTACTTAATTTTAACACATTAACAGATCAGTATTTGCTCCTTCATGATTCAATAACAAAAAGATTTACATAGTCACCTGTCTGGTAGCGCCATGTATTAAGCAGCCACCTGTCTACAGTGGCCACCTATTCCTACAAACCAGCCACAACTGTAAGAGATAACTTAAAAGAACAAAGTTAAAGTAAAGTTGTTGTTTTTTAATGATGCCAAAATGATGTCAAACATATGGTCATTCTGACACTGTGTTTTTTTTAGAGGAAACCAGCTGTCACCAAATAGGCTACTAGTTTATGATAGGCAGCAAGGGATCTTTTATTTGCGTGCATGCATGTGTGTGTCTCTTTCATGGTCATTAATATTTTGCTATAATCAGTAAAAACATTAGTGTTATATCCAACATGTGGTGCTCCAAAAACCAAATGTGAATAAAATTTAAAACAATCAATCTAGGGCTTTAGTTCTAGTTTCGTTTGAATAGTGAAATTTTAGGAATAGTTTTCAATGAATTCTGATAGCTGAATTGAGCATTCCCTTGGCCTTTTACAAGTTGCTGTACATGTACACCTGTTTTATTCTTCATCTCTTTATCAACTTAAAACAGTTTTATTTTTCTAAACCTACTCACTCTAGCTTCCAAGATAACAATGTAAGGTTTTTTTGTGCATAAAATTACTTTTGAATCACTACAAAGACCAGGATGACCAGAGATATTTTAGCTTTGACCAAATGATCATTTAAGAAACAATCTGTAAGTTAACAGTTAAAAAGCCATAATAGTCAAAAATAGTTTACACTGCTTAGAAATCGGGGTCAGATTTAATTTAGGTATCCATGTTATATTCATGTTCATTTACAATTTAAAAGAAATGTTGTTAATTTACGGTTATTACTACAGACTCAGGAATTAAGTTAACATTTTATATTTAACAACTTTAATGAGCTTAAATACATACAAATTGTTTTTCCTATACACACACGCATAAATAAATAATTTATTGAACCTCTGTGTCAGATTTATTTGTTTTGAGAGAATCAGTCAGTCATCATGTGGCTGGATCTCATGATTTTCAGTTGCAGAATCTTCTCAATGGATCCATTATGTTAACAGAATTCTCCTCAGTGGATCCATAATCATGTTAACGGAATCTTCTCAGTGGATCCATAATCATGTTCACAGAATCCTCTTCTCAGTGAATCAATGATCATGTTCACAGAATCTTCTCAGTGGATCCATGATCATGTTCACAGAATCCTCTCCTCAGTGGATCAATGGTCATGTTCACAGAATCTTCTCAGTAGATCCATGATCATGTTCCCAGTATCCTCTCTGGATCCACAATCATGTTCACAGAATCCTCTCTGGATCCATGATCATGTTCACATAATCTTCTCGGTGGATCCATGATCATGTTCACAGAATCTTCTCGGTGGATCCTTGATAAAAAAGTGCATCAGGTAAGTAACTCTATCAATGGTGTTAAAATTACCAAATGTTCAACATCGAACAATTAATAAATCAATGTACTCTAGTAGTGGTGTTAAACAAAATAAATAAACTTTTTTCCCCATCATCTGAGCGAGATCTCTCATCAGTTTACAACAGTTTCTTTAATTACACCCCAGCAAATCATGTTCACAGAATCTTCTCCTCAGTGGATCCATGAATATGTTCACAGAATCTCATCAGTGGATCAATGAACATGTTCATAGAATCCTCTCCTCAGTGCATCCATGATCATGTTCACAGAATCTTCTCTTCAGTGGACCCATGATCATGTTCACAGAAGCCTCTCCTCGATGGATCCATCATGTTCACAGAAGCCTCTCCATGGATTCATGATCATGTTCACACAATTTCACATCGTCTTGCAGATTTTACCACAAATAAACAGACAGAACTACATGCCAGTTGTTTTTCCCATGTTCATATTCTTGCATTATTTTACAGCGTGCAAGAATATTATAGCAAGAGACCTCTAGAGTTTAGTCGTATAAATATTGTGCACTATAAACGAGTGCCATAAATAACATGGGAAAACAACTGTTATGTGTTATGTATGTATTGCATACGTCCTTTGTATATTATGAATGACAAAAGTTTAATTAAACAACACACCTTGCTTTGTCTTCAATGTTGGTTGAATTTTATGAAATTGACAGAATGCTGAGCTTCGGACATGACATTATTCAAGTGAACACATGCAAACTTTTTGTATTACAAATGTGCAATAAAATGATTTTATTACACGTTCAGAATTCTTTATTAACGTAGTAACGTAGTAAGGGTATGTAATAAATAAAGTAAATAAACTTATTTTTTTGGTTATCGAAACTAGAACACATTCGTTAAATGTCAGAGGAAAACTACACCCCCCCCCCCCCCATTAACAGCAAGTGTTCTTCCACATACCACGTTTTGATATACCGGTCAAGGAGCTAGTTTGGACAGGAAAACTCCATCAGAAAATGAATCTGAGATGGTTCAGTCCCACAACCAAAGTGCATCAGGTAAGTAACTCTTATCAATGGTGTCAAAATTACCAAATGTTTGACATCCAACAATTAATAAATCAATGTGCTCTAGTGGTGGTGTTAAACAAAATAAATACACTTTTTCCCCATCATCTGAGCGAGATCTCTCCTCAGTTTACAACAGTTTCTTTAATTACACCCCAGCAAATTGCTTAATAAAAAGGCCAGAAGGTAACAAATGTTTGATATCCACTAGCCAGCAATCAATAAATCAAAGTGCTCTAGTGATGTCATCAAACAAAAACTGGACTATTTTTCCATCTGCTGAGCTAGATCTCTCCCCAGTTTACCAAAACATGTTTCATTAACTACATCTCAGCACATTGCTTGATAAAAGACCAGGACCTGTGTATAAATGTATTTCTGTGAATGTGTTTATGCATACACATTTCTGGATTGGCAATAGCTGTTTTCATCCCCTTTAGATGATTATTAGCGTGTCTAGGGCTATAACTACCGTAATGTGTGGGTGGGTGGGTTTATGATTTTTTAAAATAGAAACTTAGAGTTTCTTCTTAACTGTTTAAGAAGCTTTAGACTATTAACTACTCAACTAACCCCCCACCCCCAACAAACAATCCTAGCTACGACCCTGGGCCTCGTTCCACGAAGCAACCGTAACACTAAGATCACCTTAAGTGCACAACTACATCATGCTAACGGGATCTTAGCGCTAAAATCAGTTCATGGAACAGGCCCCTGGTGTCAGTTGCAATGGATTAGGGGGCAGCTCACAAGTAACACATGTAAACTGGGGGATGGGATGTATTAAAAGTCAACTTATGGTTACACCCCTCTCCCACCAATGTTCAGGGCTCACCCTTTGTATCGCCAAATTAGCAAATTGCTCATTTTTATATAAAGTGGATACAATTTTTGGTCTTTGGCTAATAAAATATCCCCTAAATTGACCACATTTTAATAACTGTGAAGGAAATACACTACATACAGTATCTGAAAATTGGCTAAACCTAAATTTGTTCCAGTGTGAGACCAGGTTGATAACATATCCCTGCCAATATTCAACTTGTATGTATGCATGGGTGGGGAGAGGGTAGCTAACAATGCAGGGCTAGCCCTGGGTTACAATTTATGTTCGCCAAAATTGAATGTGTACCATTTGTATGTTTGTGAAAATTATAATTGTAAAAAACCATTTATAGTATCATGATTATGAGTAACTTATATGGTGTCCAATTTCACTAAAAGTACTAAAAGAAGTCTGACAAATTGTATGTTTTTATTAAAATTTTATGTAACAAAGTATAAAAATATAAATTATAATACAATCATTGACTTTAAAAGATTCAGCAACTCTGCAATTATACAGGCTAATGATTCCAGATGAACATAAAACAGACAAATACATATTATGTAATGATCATGCACAACAGAAATAAAACATAGGTGAAATAATTATATATGAGGTATGTCCATTGTTACACCCATAAAAAGATACAATATCCAACAGAATCGAAGTTTAAAAAAAAAAGATACTTGGTCCTCTTACCACATGGTACAGTATTTTTGTCCATTACATAGTATTGGAGAAAAACAATGTTCCCTGAACAGCGAAGTAAACTGTAATGTGAGATTCTTGTTCAAAATGAACAGTATCTGAGACAATGGCTGAATGAGAGGACATCTTTGAACTGGGAACGTTTTGTTCAGTATCACATCGCGATTTGCAATGCAAGTTTCACAGATTGCTACACAATTTCAAAACATTTAAACAGGAACTGCTAAAAAATTTTTAATTAACTTGAAATACTTTTAATCAAGATTTTGAAAAGAAAACGCTCCCTGTTGAAACACAAAACATAGTTAATAACTACTGATCTGACCAGAATGTGCATTTCCAATTGAAGTATCTGCAGCAATCACAACATACTTGTACAAGTGTTTAAAAAGGTGTTTGGAATTGTAGGATACAGTTATTTAAGTGTCTAACATGGTTATTTGAACAACTAGTAAAAGAAAAAGAGGAAACCTACTCCTACTACATAGGATACACAAAAGCAGCTAAGGCCTCTCTCCCAGATACAATATTATATTTTAAAATAAATTATGGAGTAGAACACATTAATACATAATACTTAATTTTAGTCTTATTTAACATATCATCAGATCTAATAAGACAAAAACATTCAAATTACAACTGACATCAATTTCAGCACCAACCATTATTATAATATATGAACATGAATGTGAAATAAACTTCTATACACAAGAATGAACACAATTATGACACAAAATGAAGGTTACAATGGAACTACTATCCTCAATACTTAGGAATGAAAACGTAAAATATTACTGGTATACATTTGTTATTCAAAGCACTAAGGAAGAATATTTGATTTACATCACAAAGTATCAGTTATCACTTCCAACTGTATAAATAACAAATTCTTTTTACAATTTTACGAGCAAATGTTTTTGATTGCATATCTATTGGTGTGTAGCAAAGAGAGATCGGACATTACCACACAGACTTCTAGTACTCTTATTGAGGAGAAGTCAGAAATCTTCATTAAGAAATCCAATCAAAAGTCTGAATGTAGTTAGGACGGAAATAAAAATGTCTGGGACGGAATGTTTCACAAGTATCACAGAAAATGTTGTCTCAACCTTAGTTGAACTGCCATAAATAAGTCTTGCAATTTTTACAAATTGTCTATGAAGTGCACTTAAAATAGTTCCTTTTTACACATAACTACAACAATTCTGCAGAATCCAATGTCTCACCAACAATAAAAAAATTCATTGTGTGATGAACAGCCAAGTTTTAATGACCTAGAACTTTCAAAAGGTAGGAAATGTAATACCTATATCGCATCTTAACGGTAAGTCAATACTGTTTCCATTTAGGTCATTATAATGATCTTTGACTGCATAAATAAAATGGAATAAATGCTGAACACACCCTATAATGTACTCAGTGCATTTCTCGGTCTGTATCATTACTTGGTGGAGATGTAATGTGCTGTACTCTTTTAGCTTGTCCTGCTGTCCTTGGATAAGCATCATCATAGGATCGTCTCCCCTTGTTTGACTCTCTATAGTGAGGCTGAGGATGTACCTGTTTACCAGCAAACACCCTGCTGTCTGATTCCACAGTTCTGAAGGATCTGTGACCTGTAATACTGCTCACGTCGCCAAACTGGTCCGTCGTTTCACTGAAGTGTAGAACCTTGTTTATTTTGTTGAAAATCCGCTCCTCTTTTGGAGAAGACATTGAAAATGAGCTCAAGTCTTGCAGTGACTTCCTGTGTGATACACCCGAACCTTGAGACGATTGTTCAGCAATGTTATCAGTAAATTCGTTGGAAATCGAAACAAGTCCAAACTGCATTTTATTTTTTCCAGGAAACTCCTTGAACTGATTCGCTGATCTTTGTTTGTTGGAAGACTGTCCACGATCAGTGTTTGACTTGTGTGTTTGTGATAAAATATTGAAGTCGACATCTGACGATCTCACAGAGTGATACCTATCTTGTAGTCTTTCAGGCGCAGGATTGAACTTCCTCGGTGATGGATATCCCAGTCCAAGTGATTGCAGATTTAACAGAACTGGCTCATCGTTACCACCATTCTCACCCAGCACGGGTAGGTGCTGACCCACCAAGCGAAGATCTCCATCCGAATGACTGCACGTTGACAAGAGGCTGGTAGATGGGGATGCGTTATTCAGGCTCTGGTTCAATGGAGTGTATGTGTAGTTTATCTGAATGCCTGCCGTTGAGAACCCAGTAGAACCACCAAACTTATTCAGAGTCATTTCCGACTTAGCCTTGGATAATTTAGGCTGGAATGTGGTTAGCTTTGGGGTCAGAAAATCCTCTTCCATGCTTTTTGTGACCTGACCGATTTCACTGGAAACCTTTTTGTTTGTTCCAAACGTTGGAGACCTTGAAAGTGGAGGCTTTGTAAACCTCTCCTCTGTTAAAACCCGATTCGTAGCTAAATCCAATCTCAACTCTCTTGCACTAGGATGATTTTTACTAAATGCAGATCCATCCGACACTTGACCAAATGGAACACTGGAAAACTGACTCTCTTCAATTCTGTGCATCACTTTGTTACCATTTCCATTACTTCTTGGCTGTCTGGTAGGACTAGGTCTCAGCGAAACAACACTATTGGGAGAATCCGTCAACTGAACCACATCATTGGTCGAATGTCTTGGTGGTCTGCGCTGAACAGCAACAAAGTCAGAAGGAGAATCTCTGGTTATTCCGTGGCTGCTGTCCTTAGATGGTCTAGATTCATCAAGCGAATTTGTCATGTCTATCATCATAGGTTGGAAAGATGATGAAGTGTAATCAGCATTATTGGAATTGATGGATTTCGGATACAGTTCTGGTATCTGTGGTATAGTTTCTTCCTCAAGACTGGAGGTTTCACTCCCGGTGTAGCTGTAAATACTGCGCGGGGTAAGAATGCTTCCACTGGTAAGGGACGTCTTGCCACTCTGGTCATATTTCTCACTGCCTGCATCTCTCGGAGTTACTGATGGTGTGCTGCACAGACTGATGGTCAGTTGTTCCAGTGCTTGGTCGATACTTGCCAGCTTATTCTCCAGTTCAGCACTACAACACAGTAAAAAACCTAAATAAGTACCTGCATAATTCTGGCAAATATCCAAACATTTAGAAAAAAGAAAGGCAAAGATATGCATAGTTTTAAAGTAGGTTCAAGCAGGCAGCTATTTTAACAATGTTATTAATCTGTAATGTATAGCCAATTTGAACTGAAAGCTATAATAGCAATGAATTCGACTAATTGTTGGCTTATCTGGACAAGCATAAAGGTTATTTATTAACACAGTACCCCAGCACATCATTAATTATTAGCATGTTTGATGCTTTGCCATAGATATGTTTCCAGTAAAACTTGGAAAACATGATAAATCACATGTAAATTATTCTGAACTAAAGCTGTTAATATATCATGATAGGGCAGCTGTTAAAATATCATGATAGGGCAGCTGTTAAAATATCATGATAGGGCAGCTGTTAATATATTGTGATAGGGCAGCTTCATATAGTCAAGATTTAAATATAATTAAATATTATTAGTCAACAGATCATGCCAATAGATATAGTGATTTTAAAATTGGTATCAGTGATATCACTAATTATTTTATTACCTGGTGAGTTCATTTTGAAGTATTTTCCGGATACTGTTTTTGTAGAAATTCTTGAGCTGTTTGACAGTGACGAGCCTCTCCTTGGATACACACTCCTTGACGGTCTCTGCTGCTCGCAGGTTGCTTAGAGTTGTGTGCTGCATTACATCTTCTGTAAGAATCATGGTAATAGTAATGAATTAATACTGGCATCGGTGGTGTCGTGGTTGAGCCATCTGTGATAAGGCTGCCAGGTACAGGGTACACATCCCGGTACTGGCTCGCATCCAGAGCGTGTTTAAAGACTCAATTGGTAGGTGTAAGACCACTAAACTGACTTCTCTCTTACTAACAACTGTAACAACTGGAGAGACAGCCCAGATAGCTAAGTATGTGCCAGGACAATGTGTTTGAACATTAATTGGATATAAGCATGGAAATAGGTACAAATGAATGAATGAATTCAGTATACACTTTGCAATCATCGAGTCTTATCGGAAATATCAGTCGATTTAATTATTTTCTGAAAATAGTGTTTTTAAAAGGGTTTAATATTTAATACTTTGCAAGATTATATTGCACTTTTTTTTATTAGCATTACATAGGCTTTTAGTGTTTTCTAAAATGTAGTATCATTATATTCAGCAAATTTCATGGAAAACCTGCTGTACGGTTTTTAGGAAGATCTCAAGGTGGGTCAAGCTGTAGTAATGTTAGATTCATATCTTTACAATGATTGCAAATCTACATTTAACAAACTTGTAGTTTTACTCTCAAATAAAAGTTAACATTAAAAACTTTTGCTATATTTAAATGACAGTACAACCACTGCCATCTTGGCAATCATTTGTTCATCAGTTACCCATTTCTTTAAACAGCTTTGTAGGATGCATGCATTTTGGAGTGTAAATGAATTTATAAAATGTTTTAATAAAATTCTTACTACTAAAGTAATGCATTAATTTCAGGTGGATGAATGAATGGAAAGACAGAAATGTGTATCAGTAATATAATGTATCATGAAGAATTGCCAACCTCTTATCTTCTTCAGAGTCTCAATGTACTGTACTTCCATAAAATTAAGTTCATCCCAGGTTTCTGTCTGTAAGATAAATGTGTACAACTAGAATTTACAATACAGTAACAAAAATACACCACCCATAACAAAATACAAACTGGACAGTAATGATTATTCACATGTATTTCTAATTACATTTCTTCTTAACTGTCTCTCTGCCTCTGTCACTCTTACACACAACAGGTGTGTGTGCAGTGGGAGGTTTCAGGAGTACAAATACCCCGTTTTAGGCCAATGTTATTTACAAATATATTTTTCAGGAGAGCACAACCCAACCCAACATACACAGACACAAAGACAAGTTCACAAAAATGGATGGAAAATGTTCAAATACACTAATGTAATAACCCCCACCTGCAACTTAACATATTTGATTCAGCCTTTTGGCCTAGGCTTCCCTATATCCTCTCCTCACTGTGCCATAAATATGAATGTTCATGTTGGAGGCTATTTACTGGTATCTATAATCACCAGACTATTACAAAATACATACAAAATACATGTTGCTTGTATATCAGTTACCTGCACAGCAATGCTAACCAGGGTCCTGTCTGTGTACTTCTTGAGTTGTTTAACGAGTTCTCGTTTCTCGTGACCATGCTGTTTTTTCAGCACCTCAACAGCTGCTGCGTGACTGTTTCTCATTTCTATCATCTTCTTTTTCATGTTCTCCATTGTTTCCTTACTTTCAGCCTCGGCTGTCTTCAGTTCACGGTGGTAATGATTCTGTGCCTCCTACACCAGACAGAAAGACAAACATTACACTGCTGTTATTCTTCAACAGAAATATTAACGAATAAACATCACAAATATGTATCAATTAAAAACATTTACATGCTAACAGTTGTAATGAATCACATGTACAACAAGAAATAAACACTTCACATGAACACCAACTACTGATCAATATCCTGGGTTAGCTGAAGATGATGAATATTTTACACAATGGCCATTATGTGTAGTTCACAAATATTTTAGTACAGCAGCTGAAATATCAGTTCAACATATTAATGTCAATAATGACTAAAATATTGTTGCATCCAGACATTGCAAAGTTTAATTTTTTATATAAAATTAAATGTTATTTATTACAACAACTAAAATATTGTTGCCAAATTTAATTATTGATATAAAAATTACCTGTAAGAGGTTTATTGCAACAACTAAAATATCATTGCCAAATTTATAGATATATAAATTACCTGGAAAAGGTTTATTGCAACGACTAAAATATTATTGCCAAATTTAATTTTTGATATAAAATAAAATTTCTATTGCTCCCTTGTAAGAGCTTTACTGCAACAACTAAAATGTTGCTAAATTTAATTTGTGATATATTTCTATTTCTCACCTGTAAGAGTTTTTCAGTCTTTTTGCACTGAGAATTCAGTTCCTGTTGCTTCTGCTTCAGTGAGAGGATTTCTTGTTTATGTGACATTTCCAGTTCAGCCATCTTGGTCCTCAGTAACTGGACCTCCTCTTCCAACTGATGGACGTATTTCTGTTTCTCGGACACCTCATTCAGCAGTCTCTCTCGCTCCTCTTCAACTCCAGCCATTTCTGCGGACAGCTGAGTCTGGTACGCATCCTCTAGCTCAGCCTTCAGTTTGTCCAGTTCACTGGCCATGTGGCTGTCAGCAGACTTGAGGAGCTTCTCACGAGTCGCCACAGACTTCTTCAGCTTCTGTCGCTCCTTCTGCCAGACCTGTCGTTCAATATCCAGACTAACATTGGGGACAGACATCTGGAGAAAATGATTGAAACATTAAACAAATATTATGTGGTGCTTCTATTTCTGCCTCATGATCGATTTCACAACAATACAAATAACCAACAGACAAAAAATTTGACAGGCATGATAAGATTATAAACAGAACAGAAAAGTACAATCTCTTGATATCCTTAAAATGTGATGATCCAAAATGTGCTGGGGATATACAATCCCAAACATCAAAGAACCCTAAAAATCCAGTTTATACCGTATATTGCCGTGTATTAGCCGACTTTTGAAGACTAGAAACACTTTCCAAAAGAAGGGG
>JAECMU010008021.1:0-17933 GCA_016106625.1 Dracogyra subfuscus | reverse complement strand
TACTGATTGAACATTAACGCTGTAACCTATTCTTTGATCACTGACTTACAATGTAGGTGGTACTGATTGATCATTAACGCTGTAACCTATTCTTTGATCACTGACGAACAATGTAGGTGGTACTGATTGCACATTAACGCTGTAACCTATTCTTTGATCATTGACTTACAATGTAGGTGGTACTGTGTCAGCATTAGAGCACAATGGTTTATTAATCATTAGCTATTCAATGTTAACATTGAGGAATTCTAACATATAGTCTTAAATTAATAACAAGTTATCTTTATTATGCACCATTCTACAGACAGGATAGCATATACCATAGCCTTTGATATTACCAATTGTGGTGCACTGGCTGGAATGTAAAATAACCCAATGGGCCCAGACCGACCGCACATCAGGCTTTACCACTGGGATAAATGTATGTATCACTCTTACGTCATTACGTTTGGTTTGGAAATTTAAAAATCAATTTGGTCATCTATAAAACATTTGTATGTTGTAAAGTACATGTCACCACAGCAACACATCTGCAAAGGTCAGGAAGGCACACAATTTCCCACGCAATCCGGTTTTGCCTTCCAAATTTTATTTTAATTATTTGTTTAGCATTCCTATCAAATATTTTCCCAACCCTAAAAGCTGGTGTGCTGTTTATTTTGTTTGTTTTCCAGCGATGTTTTCTGTGAAAGCCCAGAGTTTTGACATGTACTTCTGTACAAACACGCTGACACTTTTTCAACATCCTTTGTTTTGTATAAATGCAATTGTTGTACAGGTGTTTGAAAAACAGCCACTTCAGTGCCATTAATACCAGAATGTTTATGTCAACAACTGTCAGGAAAGTAGTACAATTATACTTGGGGAACTACAAGTGTTAATGGTGCATGTGTGTGCAAAACCACGCTGGCATCTAACACATATGAAAACTAGCAACAAAAGTTAAAGAAACAAAGACACAGAAGAAATTATAATACTGAATTTTATAAGAGTGACTATATATGGCATCTCAGTGGCAGATCCAGGTGTGTGTGAATAGGGTGGCTAGCCACCCCCTCCTTTCCTTTGCAATTTTGTTTAATGTTCATTCCAAACATACACTGTTACTTCAAATGCAAATAAAGCCATTCTGTTAAGGAAAATAATATACATCACCTTGTTGTCAATCAGGTATAAAACTGAACAGAGTATGGCTTGCATCGATAAGGACAAAATTAAATCATATTCTATATATTTTTGGTGTGAATCAGGAAAACGACAAAAAAATTAATCAACTTTATGGAATTAGGCTTATTAATCGGGAATTAGATCAGAAATCAGTGAAATAAGACTCTAAAATGTCCAGAATGCCAAAACTTCAGGGGACTTTGCCCCCAGAACCTTCACCATGGCTCAGCCCCTACCGGTTCACTCCATCCCAATACAGCCACCCCGTCTTATTATTTTCTACATTCGCCACTGCATCTAACAAGGATTTTGCAAAACTTATCTACATAGTGAGGAAGTCAGTCTGGGATCGATCCTTGTTCGTGGGTCCATTGGGATATATCGAAGGCTGTTTAAGTGTTATTCTTTCTGTGGGATGTTGCATATAAAAGATCTCTTGCTACTATTGGACAAATATAGCTGGTTTCTTCTCTAAAACTATATGTCAAAATTACTAAATATTTGACTTTTGATGATTAATAAATCAATGTGCTCTAGTGGTGTCATTAAACCAGGGTTTTATTTCTGAAATTTGACTTGACTCCCATGGCTTTCAACTTGGGAATTTTTGCATCATTTTACAAAATAATTGGGAATTTTATGTTCCCTTTTAAAAGCCACAAAAATATTGATTGTTGTTTATTCTTATCGAAAGCGATCAATGATTTAATAAAAAGCAATAGAAAAGAGCTTCAAGAAAGGAAACAAATACAAATTGGGAAGTTTTAGCATTCATATTGGGATTTTTCTAAACTCCAAATTGGGAAAATAAAACGACATAGCCTTGGGGAATGGTGCCGATATTCGGAGTCTAGCAACATAGGTGATAAAACCCTGTAAACAAAACAGAATTTAACTTTTTTAAATTTTAGATAGTGACAGAGGAAAGCCGCTGTTGTCATATGGAAGTAAGCAACTCCTACCAAAGACACGCAGCACCAATTAAAGGATTTTTTTTTCTCATGAAATGACAAGAAAAGCAATTGCACAGAAAAATTAAGTTTGTGTTACCAGTAGAGCACATTGATTAATTAATCATTGGCTTTTGTATGTCAAACATTTGGTATTCTGACTCGTAGTTATCAGAGGAAACCCACACAAAAATTTCTATGCATCAAGGGATCATTTATATCCACTTTTCCACAGACAGGAAAAAAGCACATACCATGACCTTTGATCAGTTGTGGTGTACTGGTTGGAATGAGAGAGAAAATAATCAGGTGAATGGTAGTTTGATTCTGGGACACAAGCAACTCAAGTGAGCACTCAAACCACTGAGCTAAATCCCACCCCTTGCACTATTTCAGATTCTCATCAGTATCTGCAACAATTTCTACCCTTTGCCACTTATTTTATTCATATTATTATTTTTTTTTTTATTTTTTTTTTAAATTCATGTATATTAGTTTGATTCAAAAATTTTAATTTGATGTATATTCTGCTTTGTTATCCTTTGTGTGTGTGTGTGTGTGTGTGTGTGTGTGTGTGTGTGTGTGTGTGTGTGTGTGTGTGTGTATATACATCGTTGTGTTTCTTTTTCCAAAGGAGAACCCAAGCACAAAACGACATATTGATGTTTCCAAGGTAATTCATTAATAATGACCACATTTGTTCAAAGCTTTTTAAACATATAAATCTTCAATCCAAGAAATGACAAAAAAAAAATTGCACTAATGGCATGTACTTCTTAACCTTAACCATTTGAGAATATTAAATCATTAATAAGAAAAACAAAGATAATTTCTTTATGATGATACATGAATTTATATTATTTATCTGGCTCTCCCAGGAGTCATGTAAAGTGATCGGCTTGTTTATATATTTGACTTGTTGTCACAATGCCGGGTTTTGTATTGTCAGTTTTGAAATATTCATTACATAGGATTATAGGACCACTCACCTTTCTTCACCAAGTGAACAGAAGAGGCCATTTTATGTTATTAGTTCTTGTAGGTGTGGTTATAAGGAATCACCCCCTCACAAAAAAAAGTTACATTACACAAGATTTAGCTATCAGCAGAAAGACACTCATTAATTTCTTGGTCTCTTTTTTCTAAATTTTGTTTGATTTGTTTGTTATAAAATTTGGTTACAGGCACAGCGAAGCAAAGACATTGTTTTTGGGAGGGGGGCTGACAAGGAGGTTCGGGGATATGTTCCCTTGTAAACTTTGAAAACTATATATCCTGAAATGCACTTTCCTCATTCTACCGGTAAAATTAACCTCTGCCTTAAGATTTACTACCAATAATATTAATAAATTTATTAAACAACTAGTATCATGCATATCAAACACAATCTAATATTATTTCCAGACAATTGAAGCTATTACAAAACAGGACTACCTGTAGGTTATTATATCATAAAGGTCAAATTATAGACGGAAAACAATAATGGCTATTTACTAGTACCGCAGCAAACTTTTAAGCAGTGATCACTGGCTGTTATATAGGATGATTAGTGTGCATGGCTTTGAGTGAGAGAGGAAACCTGGTAAAACAGACCTTTTAATCAGCCGGTATTAGGTGTCAAACATACATCCTGTGTGTCATGTCATCTGCATGGATTTTTTTTTAATATTTATTTTCTGTTTATGGTCTTTTGTTTGTGGTTTTTTTTTTTTCTTTTGTTATGATTCTTCTGGTATGATATATGGAGAATATTTATGTTTTTTTATCAAATATAATTTATATCTCATCGAGTGAAGTTTGCAATCATATCTTACAAGTTGCACCTTTGTGACAAGTGTGATATGATTGCAAACTTCACTCGAGATATAAATCATATTTGATAAAATATTTGATATTTTTTTAATATAATATAACTTTTGGCAATTTACCTTTTTTTATTTTTAAAATGCAAGCAGCAAAATAGTTCTGGCTTTCTTACAGTGAAAATAACACTTTCAACAGTGATAATAACACATTTTTGAGTAAAATTGTGATATTTTCACTCTAAAATGTGTTATCGTCACACTTTTATTTCACTGACATTTTAAGATATTTCACTAAATGTTATATAATAAAATCTAGATATTTGGGGATTCCATTTCTTATGTTTCCACCCAAAATCTGAGATTCTTGGAAGTATGGAATCCTGTTAAATTCTTAGCCTGATTTATATGCACTAACTTTTCCCTGAATAAGACAGACCATAACCAGTGATGGACTTAGAATCAGCTGCTTTTCAAGTACTTCAGCAACAGACCAATAATCTTTAAACACATTGTACTGATAAATCTCCATAGTAACAGCAGACATAAAAACAGATTTTATGATGAGATTTGTACTTTACAGAGACACATATTCACTATTATACTGACTTGATAGAAACATAATGCCTATGTTTATCCTGACAGAGACTGTTTTCATTTCAGCAATTTATCAACAGTCTCCAAAGTTACGATTTAAATATTGTATGTGTTATTTCAAAGTTATAGATCAGAGATTTTGTTTGATGCATTATAAATGATACTCTTCTTGTTATAACTGGGCTTATAAATAAATACGTTATGCCGTGGAGGCACACAAGGCAGGGAGATAGGATCGAACAGTGCCATTTGTTATCTTTAATAACTACCCATGAATAAACCATTACAGCATGTTATTTTCATATTGTCCACGAAACAACAGACATGTTTTTGTTATAAGATCTGTAATAAGATACATCCGTAGATACCCTTTACAATTTAGACAGGTCTGTTTTAGAAAAAACCTATAAAACACAACATAGCCTTAGGCAGAATATCAGTTGTGTTGGTAGTGAGTGTTGTATCTGTGATGGTGGGAAGGGTATATATCAAAACCCTAGCAATATAAAGAAAGAAAGAAATGCTTTATTTAACGATGCACTCAACACATTTTATTTTTACAGTTATATGGCATCAGATATATGGTTTAGGACCACACAGATTTTGAGAGGAAACCTGCTGTCGCCACTTCATGGGCTACTCTTTCCGATTACCAGCAAGGGATCTTTTATTTGCGCTTCTCACAGGCAGGCTATAGCACAAACTATGACCTTTGTTGAAACAGTTATGAATCACTGGTCAGTGCAAGTGGTTTATTTACCTACCCATTGAGCCTTACGGAGCACTCACTCAGGGTTTCGAGTCGGTATCTGGATTAAAAATCCCATGCCTTGACTGGGATCCGAACCCAGTACCTACCAGCCTGTTGACTGATGGCCTAACCACGATGCCACCGAGGCCGGTCCCGTAGCAATATGAACATGTAATTAGAATCACTATCAGATGCTTGTGTTTTCACAGCTGTTTGGTTTTTTGTTTATTTATTTGTTTTTGTTTTGTGGTTTCCTTGGTGGTGGTGGGGTTTTTGGTGGGGTGCTGTGATTTTTATTTTATGCTTTGTTTTGTTGTTATTGTTTTTCCGTTGTTTGTTTTTTTATTTTAAACTTCTGGAGGTATTTTTGGGGGGGTTAGGGGTTGGGACTGTATCAACACACCTTCACCCTCCCAACCTGTTGATCAAAGGCCATGGAATGTAATGTCCTGTTTATAAAAAAAAAGATCCATTGCTGCTACAATGTATTTGGTAGGATTACTAGTAGTAATTTCTTCTCATACTCTCAAGATCAAATATCAAAATAACCATAAAACATGGTGTTAAACACCAAAATAACCAATCCCCCATCCACCTACCCTCTCTACCTAATTAGGCTTAATAACTGCTGCAACCCCAGCAACTGTCCATCATAATCTGCAATGCCATGCAGTTTTTCATTCTTGATGACTTTTTTTTTTTGCTGTAGAATATTTGACTTTTTGTCCACAGCTTTTAATTCTTCTTTTTTTCCCCCATGGACATCGTCTTAATTTGCAGGAGTTGCACTGACTAAACAATGTGCTGAGGTGCTAATAAACAAACTTTACCATAATGGCTATTTATATGGATTAAAAACAATGTCCTCTAGCTATCATTAAACATTCCATTCTCTCCACAAGTCTAATCCAGAAATCATATCTATAAACCCTATTGATTTTGTTTATATCCTCCTACTAAATAGGTTTATGAAACCACAGAACCTGTAATTTAACCCTGAGTAAACCAGTACATATAACATTGTCAATCTCGCTGATAGCTGCAGTTTGTTGTGTAGTACGGCCAATACTTGCATGATGGCCATAGTACCTACATGTAAATCATCAGGGTTCCAAAAATAACACACTCGATGAATGTGTCCATCACACGATGCGATGGACACACATTGAGTCCATCCCACAACGCTTGTTGATAACTGTGCTGTAAACAAAGAGATGTTGTTTGCCCCAATTCGGCACAGTGCAAAGAAAAATTATTGGAAATCAATGCACCAAGACTTAAGGAAAGTATTATTTTGAATAATACTCCATTTCGGTGCTTTGCAATTCCTGCAATTACCTCTCTGTGTTTGATTGGTAATTATGTGATAATTGTATTTTATTTTGGGCTAAAACTGCTTCACAGAACACTTGAGTGTCTTTTTTATATGGGTTTTTTTTCTGGTAGCTAGATCTGGACTAAAGGCAATATCAACACAAGATCCATTTAGACTAAAATCCAATTATCTGTGGGAATCTCAGAATATTTACAAATTATCTGAATCAGCCAGTGGGATTGTTATTTGTATGGAGGTCAGGCCTCACTGTTTATTCCCTGGGCTTGTGTTACTGATTCTAAACAACACACCCTGGATACAGTAAACACTGAGACTTGAGTAAACATCCTGCAGAGTTTATCATTTGATGTAAGACAAGCCATACCAGGCTGACTCATTCATATTTTGTTTATTTATTTTAGTCGAGAGCAAAACTTGTAGCCCAGCCAACTGCCACCAGAATGTAAAGAAAACAATATGGCCGGCCTGTTGGTACAATCCAGTCTTCTGGAGCAGCTAGCTGGGAGATGGTTTCTTTGTGCCAGGATGAAGGGCAAAGAATATTTCAAATGAAATGAAAATAACAACTTAACACTACAGTAGACAACAACGTTTCCTTTTTTTAAAGTCGCACAAAATTTTGATGTACAAAATTTTGTTTAGTATATAATTAAAATGTAGTCACCAAAAGAGTATCCAAAATTGGCCTTTTTAAAAATGAAATGAAAATAACAACTTAATACTATAGTAAATAACTGTTTTAAAGTTGCACAAAATTTGAATGTACAATTTAGTTTTAGAATATAATTAAAATGTACAGTCAGCAAACCGAGCATAAAAATTGCCTTTTAAAATAGATGGTTGCTTAATACAGGTCAGTTTATATTTATTATATTAGATGTTTAGAATAATAGAAAAGTGGCCTCTTAAGAAAGGTGGTTGCTCAATACAGATGGCCGCTAGAGTTGGTTTGACTGTACTTTCTTTGTTACTTTTTTGGTTTCCAAAACCACATTTGCGATTTATGAACAACAAAATAACCTACTTTTCACATTATCCAGCACATTAAGTAAAAAACAAAACCTACATTTGAAGTGTAAACACATTTCAAAATTTTTAAATAGTTAAACTCGCTTGAATTAAGCAACCACCAAGATGACTTCTTAATAATATTTCAAATGACGTTATCAATTTTGCCAATCATTGAATGTACATATGTATAAAAGGCTTCGGTGTTTTAAAAACCCTGTAGAACAAAACATGTTTCTGTAATATATTAGAAATGGTACATTTGTACTCCTCAAAATAATCTCAGAAGAAAAGTTCTATGGCTGTGGAAGGTTGTTTTCCTTACACTACCAACACCCAGGAAATGTAAAGCAAAGCACTAGGGCACACTGATTAGTAACTCATCGGCTATTGGATGTCAAACATTTGGTAATGGTCTTCAGATGAAAGCTGATACATTTGCCAAATATGTCATGTTATGCTATAATGATTAACGAATATGTCATGTTATGCTATTATGATTAACGAATATGTCATGTTATGCTATTATGATTAACGAATATGTTATGTTATGCTATAATGATTAACGAATATGTTATGCTATAATGATTAACAAATGTTATGCTATGCTATAATGATTAACGAATACGTTATGTTATGCTATAATGATTAACGAATATGTTATGTTATGCTATAATGATTAACGAATATGTTATGTTATGCTATAATGATAAACGAATATGTCATGTTATGCTATTATGATTAACGAATATGATATGCTATGCTATACTGATTAACGAATATGTTATGCTATAATGATTAATGAATATGTTATGTTATGCTATAATGATTAACAAATATGTTATGTTATGCTATAATGATTAATGAATATGTTATGCTATAATGATTAACGAATATGTTATGTTATGCTATGATTAACGAATATGTTGTTATGCTATAATAATTAACAAATATGTTATGCTATAATGAAAAAGGTACAACACATTCAGAGCAAGCAGTGGTTTTAGCATACGCCTGTCATGGGCACAGGTGTCGACCTCGGCTGGCTCCTGTCCAGGACAAGATTTTTCTAATTAAGACTGGTCAGATGGTTTCTCTGCCCATGACAAGAATTTTCTAATAGCAGCAAAGATTCTTTTATATGCACTTTCTCATAGCCTGGAAAACGTTTGATACACCAGTCATGGGGGCCCTGATTGGGACGGGATAAAACCTAATGGGTCTGTTGAGGCGATTCAATCTGGCTCTACCACAAACTGGCTGTAATCCCAAACTGGCTGTAATCCCAAACTGGCTGTAACCAAAACTGGCTGTACCCCAAACTGGCTGTAATCAAAACTGGCTGTACCCTAAACTGGCTGTACCCAAAACTGGCTGTACCCCAAACTGGCTGTACCCCAAACTGGCTGTAATCAAAACTGGCTGTACCCCAAACTGGCTGTACCCCAAACTGGCTGTAACCAAAACTGGCTGTAACCAAAACTGGCTGTACCTCAAATAGCAGTAGTTAATTATTATAAAATGAACTGAGATGCCTTTCATTAAAAACAGAATGGCTACAAGAAATGTTTTTTTCTAAAGTTTAATTGTTTTGTTTAATGACGTCATTAAAACAAATTGATTTCATAGCAGTAAAATCATGGAACCAAAGTTTTGTTTCCCATAATTATTATATCAGGTACAACTAATCAAAATAATATGTATATAATTATTTAAAAAACCAGTTTCCAATGGATCAGACGGCACAGAATCGAAAAAGTGTTTCCCATGAAATTTGAAATTCTATGGCATGTGATTCATTAATCATCGGCTATTGGATGTCAAACATTTTATTATTTTGATGAATTCCGCCATTTATCTATTAACAGTAAGAGATCTTTCATATTAAAAAAAGCGAGTAAAATAAGAAAAAAGTGGCAATATCTTAGTAGAGTACTTCACATGTAATACGTATCTTCTTGTATTAATAACTCTGTGTTTTTACAGAAAATGTAACGTTTCATTATGTTCTATAATAATATGTGTTTTGAAGCTCTGAATAAAACTTTGACAAAAAACCCCAGACAGGATGGCACACACCAGGTTCTTTGATATACCAGTTGCAGTGCATTGGCTGGAACGAGAAATGGCCCAATGGGACCACCGAAGGGCATCGATCCTAGATTGACCGTGCATAAAGTGAGTGCTTTACCACTGGGCTATGTCCTGCTCTTGGCTACAAGAAGCTAACACAAGAATAAGAAACTCTAGGCAAACACAAAATGGACATTAAATAAAGTTCATGAAATGTGACATCCAGCCAAACTTACTAATACCACTTCATATTAATAAATTCAGCCGAGCTTACTAATACCACTTCATATTAATAAATGCATGGACTAGCCGAACTTACTAACACCATTTAATATTAATAAATTCACTGACTAGCCGAACTTACTAACACCACTTGATATTAATAAATGCACTGACTAGCTGAATTTACTAACACCACTTCATATTAATAAATTCACTGACTAGCCAAACTTACTAACACCACTTCATATTAATAAATTCACTGACTAGCCAAACTTACTAATACCACTTTATATGAATAAATGCACTGACTAGCTGAATTTACTAACACCACTTCATATTAATAAATTCACTGACTAGCCGAACTTACTAACTCCACTTCATATTAATACATTCACTGACTAGACAAACTTACTAATACCACTTTATATTGAATAAATGCACTGACTAGCTGAATTTACTAACACCACTTCATATTAATAAATGCACTGACTAGCCGAACTTACTAACACCACTTTATATTAATAAATTCACTGACTAGCCGAACTTACTAACACCACTTCATATTAATAAATTCACTGACCAGCCGATAAATTCACTGACTAGCCGAACTTACTAACACCACTTCATATTAATAAATTCACTGACTAGCTGAACTTACTAACACCACTTCATATTAATAAATTCACTGACCAGCTGAACTTACTAACACCACTCCATATTAATAAATTCACTGACCAGCCGAACTTACTAACACCACTTCATATTAATAAATTCACTGACTAGCTGAACTTACTAACACCACTTCATATTAATAAATTCACTGACTAGCTGAATTTACTAACACCACTTCATATTAATAAATTCACTGACCAGCCGAACTTACTAACACCACTTCATATTAATAAATTCACTGACCAGCCGAACTTACTAACACCACTTGATATTAATAGATGCACTGACTAGCTGAATTTACTAACACCACTTCATATTAATAAATTCACTGACTAGCTGAACTTACTAACACCACTTCATATTAATAAATTCACTGACTAGCTGAACTTACTAACACCACTTCATATTAATAAATTCACTGACTAGCCGAACTTACTAACACCACTTCATATTAATAAATTCACTGACTAGCTCAAATGTCTTAATTAGCATCTTTAATGAGCTGCTGTCTGATTAAGAAATAATCTATTTACAAACACCATTTGTTAATTTATTTTGAAAAAATATTCAGCTTAACCATAGACTCCATGTCAGTTAAAACAGTCCTGATTCAGAGACACCCACAATACAACAGGCTTAACTAGCTACACCCTTTGGGAGTCACCGCGCTGTAAACATCACACACTAATTATTATGTTTACACAAGCTACATATTATGGGAGTATGTAAAATGAAGTGTGATTTGACGTGTGGGTTTTTGGTTGTTGATGTTTATTGTTGTTTGTTTTTATTTGTTTTTTTGTTGTTTCTGTTTCTGTTTACTTTGTTTTTATTTTGTTGTTGTTTGTTGTTTTTTGAAGGGGTTTGTTTTTATTGTTGATATTTTCTTGTTTTTGTTGTGTTGTTTTTTGTTTCTGTTTTTCAAAGCATTTTTTATCATGTTTTATGAAATAATAATGTCCATTTCACGTATCAAGCTTGTGAGACATTAACTTATTTTAACGGACCTACGATAATTTGAAATAATAACAATTCTGATAGTCTTTGCTTGTGAGACCAGCTCATTACCACATAAATATTCTATGACCACAGATATTAATCCTGATTTTGTTCAAGCACCGTGGAATATTACAGTAAACATTGGGACAGTACTAGTGACGGATTACTGGCTTCTCATTTGTTTTACAACCCTCAGTATGATCAAGGTCATAGTAGGTCAATTCCAGCCAATCACATTACAGGTGGGTTATATGTTTCACGGGGTTAACACACGGGTGTCAGCACCCACAGTTGTACCACCTGAGTAATAAACTTCAATCAGGGAAGTAAACTAGTCCACTGTACAATGGTTTGAAGAACAGGATGTAAGGCAGGTCTGATACATTGTAGAATGAATCCCTGCCTACAAAGTGTGTCATGTCTGACTCATAGAACAAAACAGAAATTCATTAATAGCTACATATAAAAGTTAAAACCCTAAATCTTCACTGTTTTTATAAAACACATGTACACCAGCATAAACGTCCTGAGTGATTATGGATTTATTGTACAGTTTACAAGTGATTTACCCTCCCCTCCCCTCCCTTCCATTTAACACCAACCTTACCAACTGTGAACTTCCTTTAAAAGTACAGATTGTATCTCTGTTTAATTTGTTTGATTTACTGCCACCTCAGCTTCCTGCCATCTGCTAGAAGTCCATTTATCCATTATAATACATGCCTGTACCCTCAAAGCTATCACCAACAGTCCAGTGTCAAGATGACCATTGTGCTCTAATTAACCTGTTGATTGGTGCAAATTTAATACTGTTATATACTGGTTGTACATGGTCAAATCTACGTAATAAATTAAGTCTGGAAAATGTATATGTGGGACAGACGGACAGATACACATACAAAAACAAAATCTATAGTCCCCTTCTGATGGACCAGTAGGGGACTAATAAATATATAACATCACTATAATAAACAGAAATAATTATTATGACACAAATAACTACACAACATCACTATAATAAAGAGAAATAACTATTATTATTACACAAATAATGACATAACACCACTCCACTAAAGCTACACAAACTCACCTGGAAATAACAAGCCATCAGTGGGCAACCCGCCATTGGTGAAGTTGGGTAGGGTGGGTAGGATGGGTGCCTGCGTTGCGGCTGCGGCTGCTGATACGACGGGGACCGAGGGGATGGTGAGGCCGTTGAGGTTGTTCTTCATCGAGTTCTCCTCCAGCCCTGACTGCGTGGCCACCTCCTTCCACAGCTGCTGAATCTCGGCGTGAGACATCATACCTGAAGAAGGAGGATACGACAACATGCCCTGTAGATACAAGCCGTATGTCATGGGGGTGAGGGGAGACAACCCAAACGGAGGAGGCATCATCGTGCTGAGGAGGGAGCACATGTCACCCTGTGTGAGAGTTGGCATTGGAGGAGACAGTGTCTTTCTCTTTCTAGTGCCGTGACCGTCACCCTGTCCTGTATGAATCGATGTACGTTCGTCCTGTCCTACAACACACCTTAATTGTTCTTTCCTCTCTGCTGTGTGGGTTACACTGTAAACACCGTCGGCTAACAACAGGCCATCAGGCAGGAGCAGTGATGTGTTTTTAAAAAGCTTCCTCTCTTTTGTGCTGTGCATTTTCATAAGTGCCACACACAACAGGCAGGAGGCCGTAAACAAGATGGCATCCAGCCAGCCCCAACTGTGTAAACAAGAGGAGCCCTGACATTTGCGTAAACAAATCAATTATAAATAGTCAGCTGGTCGAAGCCGGCTGTACAAAAAGATATAAACAAGCTCGGAAAAGCTTTTATCAATTCTGCTGACAAAAATACGCCCCAAACAAGCAGGCTGACGGAAGTGTTAATAGAGCTACCCAGCTGTATAGAAAGCACCAATTGCTAAATAACACCCAAACGGTCTTTGATTATTTCTGTTGACATTGTTAAAAGTCTCTCATAGGACACAGTGTTGTTCTCAAGTATTGGCTGCTGTTGAGATACCACACTGAAATCAGTCCCAGTTTAAATGAATATCACACTGATATACAACAACAGGCCTGAAAACTCTTACAGATAAGGACATACTACTGGAAACAGGAGATAAACACCAACGAAAAAATCCTTTGTCTGTGTGTTGGTGTAATGTTTTGTTTTCTGTTGTTTTTACTCCCTTCACTCCCCTGGGTTGTTCCTAAATAATATATGTTATGTAAACACAGTCACACAGTTACTGACGTTTCCCCTGCCAGAGTAACAACAAAGACTAGAAAGCCACACAGCTGCGAAATGAGAGAAAAAACAACAAAAAAACTGTCTGATAACAATGGGTCATGGATTTGGTGTCAACAACAACATGAGTAAACAAAGTATATAGCTTTATTAAGAGACAGCACTGCACAACAACTTCAAAGCAGAACTACTATACTTATCACATGCTAAACAATGTTTAGTCAACACTAAGAATTTGTTTCAGTTAAAAAAGAAAAATTAACAAAAATTATTAGCAATTTAATTAGACAAACATAAATGTTATTTGTAAGATAACTAGGAAAACAATTTATTTATAAATTTATTTAAATGACAGCCGTCTTATGTATTATTCCAGGCAGTGCACCGTGACTGATATATCAAATGTTTTATTTAATGATGCACTCAACACATTTTATTTATGGGCATATGGCTAAGGACCACATAGATATTGAGAGAAGAAACCTGCTGTCACCACTTCATGGGCTACTCTTTTCGATTAGAAGCAAGAGATCTTTTATATGCACCATCCCACAGACAGGGATAGTAAATACCATGGCCTTTGTTACACCAGTTTGGGATCACTGGCTGGAACAAGAAATAGCCCAGTGTGTCCACAGATGCTCATCAATCTTAGATTGACCGTGCATCAAGCCAATGCTTTACCAGTGGGCTGCATCCCACCCATAAGTAACAGTTGTATCTCGCTTAAATAGGTAGCTGCATTATGCACTGTAGTTACATTTATTTACCCACATGTACCTTCCATTGTCCATTTGAATGTCAAAAGATGTTTTCAACTTAGTGGCAGGGATGAAAAATTACTATATTAAGTGATTTAATGTAAAATAAACTGGCTTAATCTGTAACAAGATATAATCATCACTATTAACCTTTTTCTCTGTTTTTTTGTTTAATGAGAACCAAAATAAAACCAAGAACATTTACGTAATTTGAAAATCCCATAATAGTAAAAGTGAAACATTTTGTGGCTTTTGGCACAATTTGTACCAAACAATTAGACTGTATTACAATGCCTTTATTGTGGGATTTACAGTGATCTTAGTGGTAAATAGAAAAAAGAACCTTTTTTCCCCCTTTTTTTGTGTGCTCCTGTTGTTGGTGGAGGGGTGGAGAGGTTTTGTTGTTGTTTAAAAACCTTTCTTGAAAAGTTAGCTTTTTTAATATGAGCACACTGATTTATTAATTAGTTATTGGATGTCTTCCAATAGGTAATCAGTTGCAAATGGCCATTTCTAAGAAAAGACAGGACATTGCATAGACAACTGAGACTACTGTAATCCCCTGAAGTAGGCAGAGGGATGCTGCCAAAACATTGGGTACAATTTGTGACAAAAGTGATGAAGTGTAAAAACATTAGCCTTAAGTTTCAAAGCCTGGGTTTTTTGTAAATGGGTATTTTTATACATTGTAAATATATGTAGTTATATATTTGGTCTTCTCTGTTTGACAATTACTGACAGAAATTTACTCCTTACAGGTCAATTATCATAAGAAATGCATAAATGAAAAATGAAAAGAAAAGACCTTCAACCCATAAAAGTGTAACGTTTAAGTACAGGGTAATCTCGTGAAATATGCCGGTCAATTTTACACTGTTTACACCACTTCATTACGGTGCACTGAATACCAGTTTAGTATTAAACAGAAAGAAGTGGTGCAATATCAACTGCGGAAACCAGTTATGACCTTTTGCATAAATGATTAGATCGGGTAATTGAATAATAGTCTGGTTTGTACAGAGCCTATGCAATTACGTGGAACTCACAGTATGTGTGTAAGTCAAAAACTTTGTAAATTAGGCCCATTTAATTTCAGCCATACATTAAAAAATTAGGGTTAGCTTCAAACATAAAATTATCTTAATAGACACTGTAGTCAAACAAAACTAAAAACGTAATGAATACATTTTAATGCACAGAATTGTAATGTACTGTACTGAACTAAGTACGTATATTGTACAGTACTGATATGTACAGTACAATACTAAACTGTATTGTATTGTATTAAACTGCACTATAATGTACTAAACTGTACTGTATTGATTTGTAAAGTACAGTACTGTACTAAATTTTACTAAACTGTACTGTACTGTATTGTACTAAACTGTACTGTACTGTATTGATTTGTAGAGTACTGTACTGTACTAAACTGTACTGTATTGTACTAAACTGGACTGTATTGATTTGTACAGTACTGTACTATACTAAATTGTACTAAACTGTACTGTACTGTATTGTACTAAACTGTACTGTACTGTATTGATTCAAACTGTACGATACTGTATTATATTGAACTAAACTGTACTGTATTGTATTGATTTGTACAGTACTGTTCTAAATTGTACCAATAGGGCTTCTGCCACAGGATAAAATGGGTATGACACCATACCCAAATGTTTTTGCAGATTTTTAAAACATTTTAAAATTAACCTTTTGACGAAATTAATAACTGTATGATTTTTTAAAAACCCTAACCCTAAACTTAACCCATTTTCTTGGTAAGCACCCAATACCCCCTGTATTCAATTCCATAGTGCTATACCCTAAAATGTCTTTCTGGCAGAAACACTGACAGTACTGTACTAAACTGTATTGTATTTCACTATGCTGTACTAAACTACTGCACTGTATTGAACTGTACTGTATTGTACTAAATTACACATATACTGTACGACACTGTACTGTACTTGTCTATCCTGTACTACTCTATCCTGTACTGTACACCATATTCTATCATATAGTCACATTTACATACATGTACTTCACGTCATCTGACAAATGTTTGAAATACTCTGCAAATTTGCCGCAGATTTTTTGCTTGTTATTTATTTTCTCTTCCGACATATCTTCTGTTTGATATGATAGCCTGTGGCAGTGGGCGAAAATCCATGAAGAATCCGTGAGGAGACATGGGGGCAAGAAATGCTAACAACAGTCAGACATATTTGATTTGCGGGTCGCGGAAGGTCCTGCAGGAATATAAAGGCATTTCGACATGTGCATCATCTCTTGTTTATTCAGAATCAAAATCAAACAGGCCAATACTGAATCTGATTGAATTTTCCC
Organism: Dracogyra subfuscus; assembly: GCA_016106625.1. Taxonomy (NCBI): domain Eukaryota; kingdom Metazoa; phylum Mollusca; class Gastropoda; order Neomphalida; family Peltospiridae; genus Dracogyra; species Dracogyra subfuscus. The sequence continues at coordinate 1,001 of JAECMU010008021.1, read as the reverse complement.
CTCTCCTGCCTGCCTATATTTGACTCCTGTCGAGTAATTCTAAATATTGGTATTTTCCCCAAACTAAAACATATTTCCCTTGTCAATAAAATGGGGCTCATATTTATCGCCAGTTAATTTCGTCGGGCTGTGCAGGAATGATTTTTAGTGATGGTAAACAAAGCACTGAGCTGGAGGAAAGCGGTTGACATTTCTGCCAATAAACCCTAAATAAACTTTGCCGCAGACTCCGCTCCACTTTAATTCCTTCAGTTTCATTCACGCACCGACTTGGGTAAGCAACACAAAATAGCGCGATGGTGACAGCATTACCAGTAAATTAACTTCTGCTTTTGATCGGGCAGTATTTATTTTGTGGTCAGTGTTTACACCCGTGTGCATGAAGATCATCTAATTCGCTGGTCGATGACAGGAATTATTCACAGAATTTACGCAGCAACATCTTTTATTTTGACCAGTTCCCTTTGAACTCTCTGTTTCCGTAGTGAGAAGCGGCTCAGGGGTAGAGCCCTCGTGATGGGCTTCAGGATCGATCTCTATTCGTATGAAAGCCATACAGGCACAATAAGCATAGAGCGTGGTAATCCATACACAATCCAGGGGCGGGACGTAGTCCAATGGTAAAGCGCTGGCTTGATGCGCGGTCAGCTTGGGATTGATCCCCATTGGTGGGCCCATTGAGTTATTCTCGTTATAGCCAACAGGTACATCAAAGGCCGTGGTATGTACTATCCTGTCTGTAGAATGGTGCATATAAAAGATCTCTTGCTACTAATTGAAAAACTGTGTTAAAATGACCATATTTATGACATCCAACTGCCAATGATTAATAAATCAATGAGCTCTAGTGGTGTCATTAAACAAAAGAAACTTTTACATATGCAAGTTATTAGAAATTACAGACTTGGTACCCTATATTTTATGCCACATTTATTCAATATATAGAGGTTATTACCAGAGTGTTTTTCGGTATTGTCAATATCATATATTAGGAATAAAAA
>JAECMU010008013.1:0-18178 GCA_016106625.1 Dracogyra subfuscus | reverse complement strand
TCTCTCTCTCTCTCTCTCTCTCTCTCTCTCTCTCTCTCTCTCTCTGTTAAGCGTAGTAAATTTCAAAATATATTTTACCATATATATGCTCATCGTCACTGTCCGAATATCTGAAAAAGACATGAATCACGTGACAAAAGTTTCTAAAATAAAACAAAACACAGAATACACATTTATTTATTTATTTTTATTTATTTACTTATATATACAAATATAGTATATACAAATATAATGCTAATAATGAAGAAGATAATGATGGTAGTGGTGATTATGATAATAGTAATGATGATAATGATGGTGGTGATGATGATGATGATGATAATGGTGATGATGATAATGATGGTGATGATGATAATAGTAATGATGATAATGATGGTGGTGATGATGATGATGATGATAATGGTGATGATGATAATGGTGGTAATGATGATGATAATGATGATGATGATAATGATGGTGATGATGATAATAGTTATGATGATAATAATGGCGGTGATGATGTTAATGGTGATGATGATAATGATGATGATAATGGTGACGATGATAATGATGGTGATGATGATGATGATGGTGTTGATGATGATGATGGTGATGATGATGATAGTGGTGATAGTGATGGTGTTTATGATGATGATGGTGGTGATGATGATAGTGATGGTGGTGGTGATGATGATGATAATGAATGTGGTGATAATGATTATTATAATGATGGTGGTTATGATGATGATGGTGGTGGATGGTGGTGTTGATGCTAATGATAATGATGGTGGTGGTGATGATGACGATGACGACGACGATCATAATGATGTTGATGATGATGATGATGATTATGATAACAATGGTGGTAATGATGACAATGATGGTAATAATGATGATTTTTTACCGTTATGGAATTAATTAAGCATAACTGATTAATACAAAACATTATTTTGTTACGGAAACAGTTACCTTCCGTTATCCTCTTCATGCTCCATAACGAATAGATTGGCCAGCCAGAGTCCACTCCACTCAATACATCGATATCGTCTGCTTCATACAGAGAACACCAGTCATTGTCACAACGCCACTCAATAAATCGACATCGTCTGCTTCATACAGAGAACACCAGTCATTGCCACAACGCCACTCAATACATCGACATCGTCTGCTTCATACAGAGAACACCAGTCATTGCCACAACGCCACTCAATACATCGATATCGTCTGCTTCATACAGAGAACACCAGTCATTGCCACAACGCCACTCAATACATCGTCATCGTCTGCTTCAGAGTACACCAGTCATTGTCACAACGCCACTCAATACATCGACATCGTCTGCTTCATGTCCTACCAATGATAAACTTTGGTTTGTTTAACGATACCACTAGAGCACTTTGATTTACCAATCATCGGTTGTTTGATGTCGACTAACACGACACACCCGGTAGTCGATTAGGTGATTCCCCTTACATTACCACAGACTATAATATAGACGCTATAAATAGAGACGCATTTTCATTGGTTGATCAACGCCACTCCATTCAGAGGTCCCAACTCCCGGGGTGGGGATCGGGTTCCAGTCGAGGCATGGGATTTTTAATCCAGATACCGACTCCAAACCGTGAGTGAGTAGGTGTAAACCACTTGCACCGACCAGTGATCTATAACTGGTTCAACAAAGACCATGGTTTGTGCTATCCTGCCTGTGGGAAGCGCAAATAAAAGATCCCTTGCTGCTAATCGGAAAGAGTAGACCATGAAGTGGCGTCAGCGGGTTTCCTCTCAAAATATGTGTGGTCCTTAACCATATGTCTGACGCCGATTAACCGTAAAATAAATGTGTTGAGTGCGTCGTTAAATACAATTAATCATTTCTTTCTTTCTTTCCCGGGGTGGGATGGGTGTCGTCGTGTTAGCATTTGTTCTTATGCTTGAACGAATGCCGAGCGTTCTTGTACATTATGCAATGAACGTTAACATAAATGTTTCCAACTAAACGAAATATGTACTTTATTAATAGCGCTTTATGCACCGATGACTATCTATACCATCGTAGTTGTTAACAAGTTCAGTCTGCGTTACTACCATGGGCGTCACCGACAAGTCTTGAAAGGTATTCGTGTACATGTGAACAATCAAGCCCGACTATATGTAAACTAAACATGTGTGTACTCTTGTTCAGTGCAGGCCCGACTTAGACAACAAGATTTCACTTAAATATCCGTAATATGTAAATAATAGATGTAAATTAAACATGCGTGTACTCTTGTTCAGTGCAGGTCCGACTTAAACAACAAGATTTCACTTAAATATTCGTAATATGTAAATAATATATGTACAGCAAACATATGTGTACCCTTGTTCAGTGCAGATCCGACTTAGACAACAAGATTTCACTTAAATATCCGTAATATGTAAATAATATATGTACATTAAACATGCGTGTACTCTTGTTCAGTGCAGGCCCGACTTAGACAACAAGATTTCACTTAAATATCCGTAATATGTCAATAATATATGTACATTAAACTTGTGTTAGTTTCCTTGTTCAGTGTGTGGCAATATCGAGTTTTATCTGTATATAATGATATTTTATAATATTTGTATTGTTTCCTGTAACTAATTAAATTATTGTTATTTACAGGTAATCTGTGTATGCTATGTTTTAACGTTTACTGTACTTAATTAATCCAATGTCCCTTTCAGGTAATTCTGAAAATGATAGTGCTCCTTTAATTTAATCATTTACTTTTAATACAGCTTCTTTATTCCAGGTGCTCTATTTTAGTCAGCTTGTTAACTGGTGATACGTTGATTAAAAACACAAGCATGAATCTTGCACAAGCACCTAATAATAGCACTTGCAATCTTTGTTCTAAAACAAAGATTGCAAGTGCTATTATTAGGTGCTTGTGCAAGATTCATGCTTGTGTTTTTAATCAACGTATCACCAGTTAACAAGCTGACTAAAATTTGTTCTAAAATTTTATAAGAATTGTTTACATAAAGATTTCGACGACAAATGGGAACCGTATTTAAGAATTCTGGAAACCTTTTAAACAGGCCTTTTTGCCTTTTGGATTTATAAAGATCTTTTGATTTGTTTGAGATTTCTTTTCTTCTTGTTGTTTTTTTATTATTTATTTCTTCTTCTTGCTGATGTGTTTCTTCTTTTTCTTCTTCTTCTTCTCTTTGCTCCACTGTGAAATGTACTGTTGAATTATATTGTATAGTGTTTGTAACTGCTATGTAAGATAATGACTCAGGGCCCCAACCCTGACATTGTCATGTGTTGTCTCTGGGGCAATAAGAATATATCACACATATAACCATAAAAAAAAAATAATAATAAAAAAAAAATAAAAAAAAAAATTCTTTGTTCTAAACTTTCAAGGCAGGGTCTAATGTAAGCTGGTATTCTGTATTGGTGTTTCTGCCCAGCTTCTAGTTATATAATCTTCTTCATAAATACTGAGAGCTCTTGTTCTCAGTGTGGAAATGATATTATCACTATTGCTGTGATGTTGTGTTCTTAGAGGATTTCTAAGGTTAGTTATTTGCATTGGTTATTTATAGTATTCATGTTTCTTATCTAGTGTATTTGTTTACAGGCAGATACTAAATGTAAATTAATGTTTGTGGATTAAGTCAGTACATTATAAAAATAATGTATTAATAAGTAAAATAACTTTTCTGCAACTATATCTAAAGTAATTATATTTATCTAAAATAATAAAATGACAGATGAAGTATATTAAATTATGTTCTTACGTTTTAACGTTAAATTAATTATGGTGTGATCGTTAACTGAGAGTAAGATATCTGCACAGTTTGTATTATCTCAGAAGAGATAGTTTATTTTATACTATGACTATTATTGCTATTAATATAATTATGGACTTTGCATTATAGTGTTTGTACGATACTTATTTTATTTTATTTTATTTTATTTAGATCGCTATTTCTGAATGCGTGTGTCAGATACAAGCATTTATAATGATATTTTCAAACATCAAAAGAAGTATCAAACAGTTTATCACCTAACAAAGAACGGTAATTTAGGTGGTTGATTTAATGTAAGAGATGTTGGAAAACTAGTAGGACCAGGCTTTGTTCCATGCTCTTCCTCTTTGGAATGCACATAATCGGACATCCCCCCCCCCCCCCCCACTAAGTCTTCAGCACTATCTGCTTTAGGCCAAGTATGCACTTTCTGAAATGCTGAAACAAGTTGCGTTATGTCTTCTTTAGTGGATTTATTCATTATGAAAACCAAAAGTAAAATAAACAAAATATCTGAAAATGTATAAATTATATACAAAGGTAATATACCATATCAGCATGAAGAGTAACAATTACACATGATAATTTGCAATTGGGTACATGCTGAAACCAAACTATGAATCAAATATTTCTTGAAATACATCCCCAAAATCAGGAACTTCCATTGAAAAAATAAATTTATGTAATATTTATCATGAAACTGTTAGTAATGCATGTGCAAACAACCAAGCTAGAATGAAATAAAGAACTAAACGAATAATAAGAAATATCAACCAGGAACCACAATCAACAACTGAACTACATATACTGTATGACACAATACCAGTTAGATCAATATAATTACAAGATTACATGAGTTATTTAATAACCTAAACTTAGTTTAATATTTAACTTTAAGTTTTAACTAATTTATCATTACTCCCTTTGAACAGTCTCAAATATTCATTCAGTTTGCACAAACATGTGTCAGTGTAAAAAAGCTACATCACATCATTTATAACAAATAATACAATGTTACTTTTGCTAGCACTTGAAAATAAATGAAATTATATATATACCACACATATGGAAAACAAAATCAAAAGATAAACAAATCAGAAACAAATCAACCAAAAGTGGGGGAAAATAAAACCTAAACAAAACATAAATCAAATAAATAAACAAATAATATATATCAAAAGAAAATCACATAGACGTAACAAAACCAATAAACACTGGAAAAGAAATCAAAGAAAGGTACCGGTGTCCCAGTTTCAAATTCCTCCCGTATTCAAGTTACTCCCCGGTAATTTGAACCTAGTTTCAGATTACTGGGGGTTGTTTGAACCTAGGTTCAGATTACCGGGGGTTGTTTGAACCTAGTTTCAAGCTACCCTACTTAGTTTCAAACGACCCCCGGGGGTAACCTGAAACTGGGGGGGGGGGTAACTTGCACATATATGGTAGTTTCAAATTACCCCCAAGTTTCGGATTAACCCATTTAATATATCAAACTAGACGGCGATTCATGAACGTGTTGTGAATTAGACTAATTTTACATAGTGATATTTCCTGGGGGAAAAAATGGTGAGTGACTGAATTATTGTTTAACGTCTGTGTATATACACAGACGACGTGATGTCGACGCAGAAAGGGGCTATACGTAACCTATCTGTTTCGTAGATTAATAAAATGATCAGTATTGTTTGGATAAATTCACTTGTTGCCTGTGTGCACTGGCGAATTAAACAAAGTCACAAAATGAGAGTTCAGAGCAATGTCACGTGATTCTTTGCCTCTTGGAAACAGGTTTTGTAACTGTAAAATTTGTTTACATTCTTGTGGTGTGAAGTATGACAATCTGGACACGATGTTGATTCCATGATGTTCAGGTATAAACTAAGTCAAATTAATAAAATCACTATTATTTATACTAACTGGAGATTTGCATCTGGAATCAAACTTTTTCCACCTTCCAAATGTTATCGTCCGTTTTGAAGACTTGCTGTAACTCATTTTCGTACAATGGAGTCATAAGCATAATCTTTCAGGTGATAGATGGGAAAACCATCTCTGTAGTATCTCCTCTTAATTAAAAAATATTTCTTCTGTCCATTTTTTCTTGACAATCTCGTTGAAAAGTATACCTCAAATTAAACATTCGGACTTGATCTCCATCCTTAAATTTAAATAGTTTCTTTCTATGTTCTGACTTTGTTTTCAATGGATCAATGTACTGTTCTTTCCACACAACAGCTTGATTTTTCTCATCGATGTCTGCAGGTGATCGCTGATTTAATGACCTGTGACGATCATTATTGCCATCCACTAGATCTTGTAGAATATCCATGTAGTGATAAGTGTTTATATGTAAAATAGTTGTACATAGCAACCTTTAGAGTTTGAATAACTCTCGGCATTTGAAGCTTTGGTCTCATTCTGAGTGACGTAATAATCTATGCATTTGTCTTTCAAATATGATTTTACCTTTTTGTTATTAAATTCACGGCCTTTATCTGATCTAATAATCCCTTGTAAAGGTGCAGTGGTAAATAGTTTCTTCAGTGCTCTAATAACGTATTCTGATTGTTTGTTTGCTACGGGTTCAACCCATAGATGTAGGCTAAACACATTGATGACGATCAGCAGGAATTTCACACAATCATTGTCCGAAGTAACTTTGGATACGTCAGCTAAATCTATGTCCCATTGTGCATTCAAAACATTGTCCACAAGCCCGTTCCTTTTGAATTTATAACGCAGTGCTCGCTGAAGCGACTTTTTCAAGTATGCGTCTTGTTAAGCTTTAAACTAATGTCAAATTTATCTTCCTTTTTCATGATGTAATACAGTTTATTTACTCCCGAATAGGAAGCTGGGTGCTTTGAATTAAAATAAATCTCCGACAAATACTCTTTTCATTGTTCAGTGGGCATGGTTTTAAATCAAATGAAACAAGAAACGAAATATTGCTAATATTTATACTGAATGTAGTTATTTGCTTATGTTACAATTTTTGTGATCTTTCAGGCAGTTCATAATAGTAAATACAGAGAAGTATTTATAGAAGCATAGATAAACACCTATCGTCGCGAGGCTTTTAACTGCGAAGCCACTGTCAATGTCAATACAATAACTGTGAATAAGCAAGGTATGAACACACTCGTGATCCAGTTCGGCCGTAGCGTGAATTTACTACAGCGTGAACCGAATACACCTAGCCATACATTTGGGGTCGGGTCAGGTCAGAGGGTTTAACGTGCACATCCAGAGAAAGCTGTAGTAGCGCACGCCTGTCTTGGGCACAGGTGCTGGCCTTGTCCGGCTCCTCCGTCCAGGATAGGAAAGGTGGGGGTGCTGGAAGGAAGGAAGGGCCACCTGCACTGGAAGGTGCAAAGGAGCACCAGCAGTCTGGCCGGGGCCGGTAGCAGGTGCTATGGGTTTTTGAATTTGGAAGAAGCGGTCGGAATTTAGCCAAAGAGAATGGGTGCGCTGTTTGAATGAAGGAAATTTGGCGCAGTTTTGAAAGGTCGACCGAAAGAAACAAAAACTTGTTATCATGCTGCGTATTGTGTTTGCGTGCGTGCGTGCGTGCATGTCTATACATATACATCAATGTGTGTGTGTCCGTTCATTTATATTTAAGTGCGGGTGTACGTGCGTGTAAGTATGTGTATTTATATTCAAGTTTGGGTGTACGTGCGTGTAAGTATGCGTATTTACGACGGTGTGGCATACAGATGTAGATATGTATATTAATTTCCACTGATATTGTTATAACTAGTTCATGTTTGTTTTGATGGCAAATTTTTTATATTTTAACCAATGTAAATAAATAACGAATGCAATAAAGATTGTATTGTACTGACTGCATTTTACTTAATAAATAAAAATGCGACAATGATTTTAAAAACGTTATATGACTTGACTAACGCCTAGCTACCGTCCTTCCGCCACCTCCACCCTAGATCTGTTTAACAGATCTCGAGCTGAACATGAATGAGAATAAAGTGTACTTCCAAACAGGAAGTCAGTATTATAAATGTCGTGTATGCCAAGGTCACAATGACACTATAAAATGAAACCTGTACTTATGGTAGGGTTCACCCTCGCCTGCTACCGACCTTGATCGGACTGCTGGTGCTCCCTTGCATCTTCCAGTGCAGGCGGCCCCTCCTACATCCCCCGCCCCAAACTTTCTGTCTTGGACGAAAGAGCTTGCGTCGCAAGCTCTTGCGCCGACGACATGCATGCGCTACAACAGCTTGTTTTGAATGTGCACGTTAAACCCTATGACATGACACATGACATGGTAGGGTATTAAGAATTACTGTTAATTCATGCTAGATTAGGTATAAGTATTCCACGACTGTAAATATGTAATGTTCAAAATTTTTAAAAATGTCGACTTACCAGAATCTTGACACCACAGGTAATTCCACTGGACCCTGTTATATACGCTAATAGTATTGATTGTACTTACAGATTGAATTATCCGTACAGTGATATTTTGGTCTGCCATCTCTGCGTTCCACGACATTTTGACTATGAAGTATATTATGATTTAAGTAAACATAATAACCGAATTTTGATTTGTCGACCAACACATACCCGGTAGTCGATTGGGTCATTCATTGTACCCCAGACTATAAATATAGACGCTATAAATATAGACGTTTTCATTTGTTGATCAACGCCACTCCATTCAGAGGTCCCGACTCCCGGGGTGGGATGGGTGTCGTTGTGCTAGCATTTGTTCTTGTGCTTGAAATAATGCCGTGCATTCTTGTACATTATGGAATGAACGTTAACATAAATGTTTCCAACTAAACCAACTAAGGCAACTATCAGTGGAAAACGTACAAAGTACAACACGGCTTCATGTACTAAGTACAACACGGCTTCATGTATAAGTACAACACGGCTTCATGTACTAAGTACAACACGGCTTCGTGTACTAAGTAGAACACGGCTTCATGTACTAAGTAGAACACGGCTTCGTGTACTAAGTAGAACACGGCTTCGTATACTAAGTACAACACGGCTTCGTGTACTAAGTACAACACGGCTTCGTGTACTAAGTACAACACGGCTTCATGTACTAAGTAGAACACGGCTTCATGTACTAAATACAACACGGCTTCATTTGCTGAGTACAACACGGATTCGTCTACTAAGTACAACACGGCTTTATGTACTAAGTACAACACGGCTTCGTGTACTAAGTACAACTTGGCTAAGTACTACACGGCTTCATGTACTAAGTACAACACGGCTTCGTGTACTAAGTACAACACGGCTTCATGTACTAAGTACAACACGGCTTCGTGTACTAAGTACAACACGGCTTCGTGTACTAAGTACAACACGGCTTCATATACTAAGTACAACACGGCTTCATGTACTAAGTACAACACGGCTTCATGTACTAAGTACAACACGGCTTCATATACTAAGTATAACACGGCTTCATGTACTAAGTGCAACACGGCTTCATGTATAAGTTCAACACGGCTTCATGTATAAGTTCAACACGGCTTCATATACTAAGTATAACACGGCTTCATGTACTAAGTACAACACGGCTTCATGTATAAGTTCAACACGGCTTCATTGTCTGTGAGTAAATCCCGCACACCTTCGTGCAAGGAGCGGGGCGTCAAGTTTGTTTTGTTTCATGACACCACTTTATTAATCAGCTACTGGATGTCAAAGATCAAAGTATCATTCTTTATTTTTAAAGCATAGATGGGGACATTTATGATGCCAGGGACTGGCATGCATAAATCTCAGCTGGTATGTGCTTTCCTGTCTGTGGATAAGTGCATATAAAAGTTCCCTTGCTGCTAGTGCAAAAATGTAGCGGATTTTCTCTAATAATCAATGTGCTTTATAAGCAAAACAAACCCTAACTCTGGTCTGCCTTAATTTTGTTTGTAGCAGGTGGGTTTTCTGTCACTGAGATTTATCACAAACTTGGTGTGTATCGTACTGGGATTTGTTCACAGCGTAAACGTAGATATAGTTATACACAACCCTGAAACACATAAAGTAACAATAACAAATACATGTACTACGTTTAACATACTAGTATTCAACAATATTTAATAGCTATTCACTTGATTCAGGATCATAAATAAAATATATCATTATTTAAAATTACAATTAAGTTATACAGAAAAAAAGAAATGTTTTATTTAACGACACACTCAACACATTTTATTTACGGTTATATGGCGTCAGACATATAGTTAAGGATAACACCGATTTTGAGAGGATGCCCGCTGTCGCCACTTCATGGGCTACTCTTTCCGATTAGCAGCAAGGGGTATTTTATTTGCGTTTCCCACAGGTTGGATAGGACAAACCATGGCTTTTGTTGAACCGGTTATGAATCACTGGTCGGTGCAAGTGGTTTACACCTCCCCACTGAGCCTTGCGGGGAACTCACTCAGGGTTTGGAGTCGGTATCTGGATTACAAAGCCGAACCCAGTACCTACCAGATTGTAGACCGATGGAAGTTAAACAGAGGTGACTATTTTTGCATCACACTATATAGGCCTACATAATAATAACAATAATAATTATACATATGTTATACAGCACATTCAAACCATAATTTATACTAATTTAAGTCAAATACAATATTTTCACTTTATAAAAACTAATGCACTACAAATACATTTCTGATTAAGTATATGCAACAAGAGCCCTACTTGATATCAGTTCGCCTTATTGATAATGTTTATATAAAATAAAGCTTAATGTATGCATGTCATAAAATATATTGCAACACAAACACCTATTTATGATTTTTAGGTGTTGTTTTTACAAATGGATTTAGTTTTTTTTTTAATATTACTATTATGCCAGCGTCCCTGTTGTAGCACTATTATATTATGGTCCATGTGAACCGTGTGTAATTTTTCAATAGTCACTTTTCATAATATTATGGTGCCCTTTTTGTCTTGGACCCCCCTCATCAGAAAAGCTGGATCCGCCCCAGAATTATCATTAGATTCATGAAATATACCGTATAAGAGGCAGGACGTATCCCAATGGTAAAGCGCCCGCTTGATGTGCGGTCTGTCTTGGATCGATCCCAGTCAGTGGAACTATTGCACTGGTATATCAAAGGATGAGGTATGTGCTGTCCTGTTTATGGGATGGTACATATAAAAGATCCCTTGCCACTAATGAAACAACCGGCCTCGGTGGCCTAGCGGTTAAGTCGCCGGACAACAGGCTGGTAGGTACTGGGTTCGCAGCCCGGTACCGGCTCCCACCCAGAGCGAGTGTTTAAGGACTCATTGGGTAGGTATATGGCCGCTACACCCTCATTTCGCCAACTCCCGACTTACGACGAGTGCGCCGACTTACGACGAGTGCGCTGATTAACAACTAAGCGGTCGTAGGAGTCGTATACAAGAGAGTGCTCTGAGTAGCAACTGGACAGTCGTAGAAGTTGTGACAGCAGAAAGTTGGCACAATTTATGCTGACAGTTAATAGTCTGATATTAGCATTAGTTGACATGCAAAAGCATAGTCCGTAGTTCCCTGGGTTGACATGTCATTATTTGTCTTTAAGTCTTGGCATCAAAATTGGTCTATAATGTCTGCTTCCATGTTTATTTTAGGGGACCGTAAAAATCGCGTTAATTTTTTTTTTAAACTTTGGAACGACGACAATAAACGTATTTTCATTAAAAGGTACATCCAGTGTAGGATTTATCTATTATAGATCACTAATTAACCAAAATAAAGCCATATCACCTATTCTCCAACCACCTTTTTGTCCCTATGACATAGTGCTTCAACCTTAATTGGATATAGGCACGTGGAATACTTATAAGAAAGGAAACTCGTAAGTTAGTTAATTATTTGACAGCGCATGCATTTGTTCAGGTGAGAAAGAAAAACTTGGCAGCTTGGTATAATTGTGGTCCTTCCCACACTGTTACTTTTCGTCCTACACCAAACCAAACTGAAATTATTCACAAGGGGGGAAGGAGGATGGAATAATTAATCACGATTACTAAATTTTGACCACAAAAGTAATGTAATTACAGATGCACAATTTGGTTTTCGAAAACAAATGTCAACTGTTGATGCTATCTTCATAATGCAAGGATTAATCCAAAGAACACTGAAGAATCGAAGACGTCTATACTGCCGTTTCGTAGACTACAGAAAAGCTTTTGATTTTATTAACAGACAAAACTTGTGGTATAAAATTATTAAACAGGGAATCGAGAGTAAATTGCTTTATTATCCGATCTTTATATGATAATGTTAAATGCTGTAAGAACGGTTTATTTCAAAGAGAGGTTTTGTCTCCGATTCTATTTTCTATGTATGTTAATGATTGTGAAATGCATCTTTTAACTGATAATTGCCCTTATGTTGAGATTCAGATGTTAAATATTTTCTTATTAATGCACGCTGATGACATGGTTTTTTAGCCGAAACGCCAGAAGGACTTCAGAAACTAATTAATGCTATCTCAAATTATTCCAAAAGATGGGATTTAACTGTAAACATTAATAAAACAAATATAGTTGTTTTTAGAAACGGAGGCAAAGTAAGGGAAAACGAAAAATAGTCTTATAACGGTAGTTCTGTAGAAGTTGTTAATGAATTTATATATCTTGGCCTATTATTCTTTTATAACGGAAAATTCAGTCGCTGCCAAAAAGACTCGCAGAACAAGGACGCAAAGCTCTATTTTCAATTCGCAATGTATGTAGTAAACATTATTTTAATATTGAAACCATGTTATCAGTGTTCGATACTTAATTGAATAGTATACTTAGTTATGGGTTTGAAGTATGGGGTTTCCATTCCGCGCAGGACGTTGAAAAGATTCATATACAATTCTGTAAGAAGCTTCTGGGTGTAGGCCTACGGAATGGAACTTGTACTGAATTTGTTTACAGTGAATTAGGTCGATTTCCATTATAAATAATAAGAAAATTGCGAATCTTCAAGTATTGGATAAAGCTACGTAATACTAGTAATTGTATTTTAAAATCTGTATATTATGATGAAATGTATGAGAATGAAGATAATTGTTTAACGAATGTTAGAAGGGAACTTAATATGTTGGGTCTTAACTTAATACATGGAATCTAACCTATGTTGAGGACCATTATTTTAACGTAATTAAGGAAAAATTATGCGATAGTTTTAAACAACATTGTTTTAGTAAATTAATTACCACGCTTAAGGGCATTCTGTATCGAAATTTGATAAACGAGTTTAAATTACAAATTTACCTTACTAAGCCATTAGAAGGAAAATATTTAAAAGAAATAGCAAAAATTAGATTATGTACACAAAAATTAAATATCGAATCTGAAAGATACAGGAACATTAACAGAGAGGAAAGAGTATGTGCACTTTGCAACAGTAATGAGATAGAAGATGAGTTCCATTTTATATTGCAATGTCCACAATATAACGACCTAAGAAAAAAGTATATAAAAAGTTATTACTATATGCGACCCAGCGTTTTTAAACTTTCACAACTTTTAACCACTGGAAATAATAAAGACCTAAACATCTTGGGAAATACCTAATAACGGCAAATATAATAAGGATTCTTTAATTAATTAATAGAATACAAAACAATGGTGTAATTTTATAGTAATTTAATGAATATTGAAATATAATTATTGTTATTTACAAGTATGTATTGATCATTTAAATATTTTAATTAAATTGTACTTAATTATTTTATCGATTAATTAAGTAATTGAATGATTAATTAAATTATTTATTATTATCCACCATTGTTTGTACATATTGTATATTTATATTTATGTTATTACTAATGCTGATAAAATGTAAATCTTACGGCAATAAAGAACTTGAACTTAATCAAGATAAACATTGACGGTCGTGGTACACTCGCGCTAGACGTTATACATATAATAAAATGACGCTATTAAAATAATATCATTGGCTCCTGTCAGTAACGTACGTAAGTAAAAAAAAATATGATTTATTAAAAATGTTTGACCTATGGAGAATTGAGTGTGGGCAGATATAGTTCAACCGGTAGAGCTCGCGTCTGGTGTGCTAAAGTCGTAGGATCGAATGACAGTGGTGTACTCATTCTGTAATTAGGTTTTAAAGGGACAGGCCTAGTTTCAGCGCATAAAAATACACACCAAGTCTGGGGCGGATCTAGGGGGAGGGGGGTCCAAGGGGTCCGGACCCCCCTCAAATTTGAGAAGTGCTCCTTTTATTTAGAATATTTAGTTTTTTTTTTTTACAAATGTATTAATTTAGGTGTTGTTTTTTTATTATTATTATTATGCCAGCGTCCCTTTTGTAGCACTATTATATTATGGTCCATGTGAACAGTGTGTAATTTTTCCATAGTGCCTTTTCATAATGATATGGTGCCCTTTTTGTCTTGGAAACANNNNCCCCCCCCCCCCCCCCATCAGAAAAGCTGGATCCGCCCCAGCAAGTTTAATCTACAAACCTGTAACACATTTCGGTAACGTTACAATTGAGTGAAACGTGAGTCTGTGACTTTGAAATGGTCTCCCCGTCAGCTGACCACTGGGGTTTTTTCTCGACATAACCATATGTCCGACGCCGATATAACCGTAATTTAATGTGTTGAGTGCGTCGTTAAACAAACCAAAAAAAAAATAAAAAAATGAAATGGTCTCTAAAATAGACTAAAACTCGACTCCATAGCTGTTACTTCTTAAGATGCATGTGCGTTTTTAAAACTATGAGAAATGCATTTTGTGATATTAAAAACACCAGGATGACCAAAAACACTTCGAATGTACGGAAATGGATAATCTTAGCAATAAAATCTAAGTAAAGTATGATTTCAGTTATAAAAAACGGCTATAATAGTCAAACATATGCTTTAGTGTTTAATAACTAGGTTATGTTCCTTTAAACAAGTTATGTTTTGTGTACAGAAATATGTCCAGTGGTGTACTCGCATTTGTCAGGAGGAAATTAAAGAAAACGGAAATAAAACATACCAACTGAGAACATGGCCGACGTAAACAAAGTTATATTTCATTCGAAGATCAGATTCGGAATGTTTGATTTTACACAGTATGTGTAGCTTTTGATTATTGTTGAAAAAAATGTTTTTATATATGATGTTTTTGACACGTCATCTTTAAGTGCAGTCTTTACATGATGTGTAATTCTTCATTTGTAATACAACTGTGTCTATTATCGATGTATACCAATTGTCGTTAGATTTGTCAGTTTTTGTATTTAAATTAGCAAAAAGCAAGTTTAAGTTTTGGGAAAGACTTTCGAACGTTTCAGCATGAATGTTAAAACTATCACTAACCTTAACCCTATAACTAAGCCTGATTGAACTGAAAGCTTTTCCATCCAGAAAGATTTCTGTACCCTCCATCTGGCGGTATCAGGCTAAAACGTCATCTTACCAAAACGACACCACTGTTTGATGGTGAAAACGGCACCAAACCTTTCTGGTGAAAACGGCACCGTTTTGGCAAAAACGGCACCAAACTATTATCAATTATCGTGGGCTTACAAAATGTTTATATATAGCTCTCCACCAACCACCAAATTGGAGTAAGATATGTATTCATGAAGTTTAGTTACACGCAACAATAATAATTAAATGTTCCTACTAAACACTCCAAAGACACACAAAGACACATACAAATTAACTGACATTTAAAATTTAACAAAATAACATAAAAATTTATAAAGACGCACATAAATTTACAAAGACAAAATATTTGACAAAATCACATTACAAATGACAGATGCATAAAGACATGCAAAGCTGCATACAAATTTACAAAGACGCATTTAAAAATGGGGAAAAATGCATTAAAATGGATAATCTTTTGTTCAGAGGGTTGGCAAAATAGTTTGACGTTAACTGAGCCCCCAAAGGGTGCACAAATTTTAGGGGCATGCTCCCCAGTAAGGGTGTGTTTTTTCCCAGTTGTTTTTAGATGCATTATGAATACATGAAGGTGTCATGTACACTTATAGAAGGAGATATTTTTAGATAGATTTTAATAATAATAATGTTTATTATTTTTAAATATTTGCATAATGTCCAAACAATAATTTGAAAAAGAAGTATAAAGATATAATACATTAGATATTAACATGATTGAATATTCATTAGAACTTTCAACTTCTGTATGTATATCTGGGGTTCTAGAATTTAAAACAATAATAATAAATAACTTCCCATGCAGACCAAATTTTTTAATTTTATATTTATTATTGGCAATGAATAAAATTATTACTGGTCATGATAAAAAAATTCACCTGCTAAATTGTAATCACTCGGTGACTGATAAAACAAATAAAAAACAATAATTTTATTTTTTTAATTTGTGTTAATTGATCATATTATGCACTTAAAAAATATTTCCTTTCAAATTCAAGTCTTGCAAATTTAATTATGTAATGTTTAAATATAATAATTAAAAATAAAAAATAAAAAAATAAAAAAAACATTTGGAAAATCGTAAAACAATATGGTTAAATCAAACCTTTAAAAAAGCTACCTAATCTGATAGACTGGTCACTGTTTATTTTGTTACGCCTGCACTGTGTTAGAGTAACAACTCTTTGGGTACCAGTCACTTAGTTTTGCAACATTTTGTTAACTTGGATTTTAATAAAATTAAATCTGTAAGTATATTCATTTCAGGGATGGGACATAGATTACTGATGACCATATATTCATCAGTGAACTGTTGCATGTGAAAGGAAATCGAAAGTATTCACTTGTAGATCTGTTTTCCATTTTACATACGATCGATGTTGGTATTTTCTTTTCTTTTTTAAATTTTTCATTTGATCATCATCATCATCATGGTTTATTTGTTTGCCCCTCACTGGCCACCGGGCTCTAACAGTGTACATATATGTGGAATACTATTATATTTCTGACTTTGCAATTTATTTTTTAAAAATATATAATATTGGTGAAGTGAACTCGTCCTTTTTTTTATTTTAATGTTTACTGGTTTTACGGTCCCGGTAAAGAAATTCACAGGGTCGGTGCGGGGTCCTTCCGACCTCTAGGGGAAACACTGACTTTTATTACAAAACACAAACCACGCATTATTTGAAACACTTTATTAATAATAGTAATATAACTAATAGGCTAATGTTAATAATAATAATAATAATAATAATAATAATAATAATGGTTCTTTGCAGAATGACCAACAATAAAAGTAACAATATAATATTTGTGAAAAAAGAACACACATTATTTAAAACATTTTATTATTAATACGGTAATATTAATAACAGTAATATAAACAACAATACTACTACTACTACTACTACTACTACTACTACTACTACTACTACTACTACTACTACTACTATAAACTAAGCTATAAACTAATATTTATTAACTATTCGTGGAAACTAATATTTATTAATCATTCATGGTGCCGTTTTAGCCAATGCATGGTTCCGTTTTGACCATATGCTTTGGTGCCATTTTAGCCAATGTGAGGTTCCGTTTTCGCCAATGTGTGGTGCTGTTTTAGCCAAAATGGTTCCGTTTTCACCTGGTGCCGTTTTCGCATGATGCCATTTCAGCCCGCATCCCATCTGGCACTGGCGTAAGAAAGGGAGGGGGGTCGGAGGGGGCATGTGCCCCATACTTTTCAAATATATTGCTTTATAATAGTGTAAAAGTATGTAAATATAAAAGTGTCCCCCCCCCCCCCAGCAACTTCCTGTGCTCATTCCTGGGATGGTGATTTAGTGTTACAGGGTACGAACTTGGGATTTTTTTTGACTCGCCAATCGGACCACTCATAGCAGCACTTTGACTCGCCCATACAACTTTTGAGTGGCCCAAGGCTGCATTTTGTTTTTAAAATACCTTACCGTATATCTTCGCCTATAAGTCGAATTTTTTACACCAAAATTGTCTGCAATAGCCAGGGGGTCGACTTATAAGAGAGTCAACTAAAAAAAATCAAAACAAATCCCCAGCATGTCGTAAAATGATGTTTTGCAAGTCTGTCATGGGTTTGTTTATAAATTACGATTTCGTCTCATAGTAGCTTCAAACTCACAACAGTACGACATGTGCTTACCTTTAATATTTATTATTGCAATAAAACATTTGATTCTTGTGATCCGTTATTGTTGTTTTTACAAAGCCGCTTGGTATCGTAAACACACCCATCATCCCATGTCTGAACCAAAAGACACGAGTAGAGGTTAATTAGGCGGCTTACAATACGATCCACTGATAATGATATGTGGTCAAAATCCAGTAAACTTGAACCTAGTGAAGTCGGTGTGTTGTTTAATGTTAAAACAACTCAAGCAAATTGATCTTTATTTTAATACTCGACCAGTGGTAAGACGGGACCAGTAGGAACAACTCGCGGCTTACATAACTTCCTGCTCCCGAAA
>JAECMU010007991.1:1598-19476 GCA_016106625.1 Dracogyra subfuscus | reverse complement strand
AGAAAAAACCCCAGTGGTCAGCTGACGGGGATCGATCCTAGACCGACCGTGCATCAGGCGGGCACTGTACCACTGGGCCACGCTGCCCGCTCTAGTCATCATGAAGTAAAGTACTTTCACAGACATAATTACGCATGTACATTACCGAGCAATTTACAATCAAGTTAACCCATTTTCCCTCATCTATTAGCATGTGATTCAGACAGAGCAATGACTCAGGGGTTAAATGCTATAGTTCAAACATCACGTCTCACACCCAACAAGTTCAAGCCCAACATTTAGCAGTGTTGTGAAAAACATTGTTAAGTGTCACGGTGCTCATTTTAGGGGTCAAGTAACAAAACGACCACCTACCCACGGCAAAACAGAAGAGTTCACCTGAAGTAGTCAAGTTTTGGTTTGTTCTTTTCTCAAAACTTTATTGGTGGCACATCCATGATCTTCAAGCATATAATAAGATAATTCCATGGTGACAAGCGCCATAAATAATGTCTCACTGATCGGGAAAACATCAAAGGATGAGAGGTGTGCAGAGTTAACACTGGTGACGTGACCTTGTGACCAGCTGAATTCCAGTCCCCAGGCAAGACTGATATTTACACAAGAGTTTACAAGTTCAGTGGACAGTTTAACACCATGTGTTTTCCCTGCTCCAGTAACTCCGCCAACAAAGTTGAGTAACTCTTAAGACAGCCAGATTGGTGGGTTGCATCATCAAGTGGGTTGGTTATTTCACAGAGCTGTTATAAGATATGTGGTCAGAATGTCCACCAGTTTCTCAATATCTTTCTGTGACTAACTTGCTTCCATGGCACAGTGATTAAGCTGTTAGGTTTAAGCATGGTACATGCTTTATTCTTATAGAAGAATTGATTATAAGACAGTAAGTTAAATTCTCAGATAGAAACTTTAAAACCACTGAATTGACTAACTATAAACATCTGTCCTAAACAGATTAAAGCATAGAACGGAACAGATGTTTAACAACACCCCAGCACAAAAGATACATTGGGTGTCAAACTATGGTAAATGCAAAAAGACTGAAACATGCTTGAACATTGGTTGACATTAGACAATTAATTTTTGTTGCATTTAACACCATCACAAGAGCACATTTATTTATTAATCTTAGTTGACAAAAGAAAAAAATAAGTGAATGACAATTCTTAACTAAGACATAGATCTGTCTGTGACATTATATTATAAAACTATAATAGATTTATCCCACTGTTGTTATATAGCCACTTTTTTATTAATAAAATGTTTATTCCATATATATTCCATATATATCTGCAACAAATATATAAAAGTGCATCTATGGTTTAGGTTTTAAAACAATTACCAAAAAGATGACCAATTTTTTTTTATAAATTTCCTTCTATTTACTCAGGGCAATGCAATTTGCATTTGTCAATGCTGGCCCTTAATATGAAATTATAAAATTACATTATGGATTTTTTTTGCTTATAAAATATAAATAAATAAATAAATAATAAAAAGAAGTGAAACAAATTGACTGGCAGACACTTTACAGTCCCTCTTTACAGCACCCATTCACCCAATTCCACTGTAATGGCCACAGTAAACTGAAGATCAGAGATTACCCCACACCCTAAGCCATTACATCACTGACCCAGACAAAATGAGGTGTGGAACAGAAGCTGATCCATGTGGTTACCATTGCATAATGTTGTGAAACACGATGACAAATTGTACAGGGGATTTGTTACCACAGATTGCACAGCATTAAGGTAATGAAGCATGGTGTGAAATAGAACACGGCTGATTACCCAAGCGCCAAATTTCAACACTGCCTATCAGCTGGTCTAATCATAAACCCCATGCCAATACTGTTGAGTAATGTACAAGTGACAGTGGTCTAATTCCTCTAAACTGATCCCCTCACCTACAGCATTATTCAAAGATCAGAAATCACTGAGCTGATAATGAGACTATTAAATACATATATGTGCCAGGATTGTGTGAATAGGACTTCAATGAATTACCCCAGTGTGTTGTCCAAATATTCAGTCACCATATAACAACTTTTATTCAACAAATGTGTTACATAATGTGACACATGATCCATAAATTAAAAGATTTCATGGATTTGAATTGCTGTCTGTCAATAAAAAGCATTATAATGATAATATAAATCTATTAAAAATACATAAACATGCAGTAAATATTTCAAATGATGGAATATTTAATTACATTAAGTTTCATCCTAGAATGTTGCACCTTATTTTTGTACTTTGGCTTTCACAAATAAAACAAACATAATTTTTGTTTTATCATTACTTTTTTTTTAAACAAACAAAAAAAAAAGGGGGAAAAAAAAGCTGTATGAACAATATGTTCTTTTAAATCATAAATATGTAATGATGTCATAAAACATTTGTTTCATCTTTTTTAAATACAAAGAAACACATTATCTCTGAAGCTGAACCCATGAAATATGACAGAATGTACATAAAACTAAATTATTTAACATTTTGGTGAGGGTAAAAAAAGGAATCATGTCATAATTGTCAACAGAAACACTTAAAACATGACTCATCAAAATGCTGTAAATTTGGTTGGAAAGTAATTCAGTGTATTTCTGGATTCTGAAAGCACAAGAAAAAAAAAAGAAAGAAAGAAAAAAACGTTCTATGATGTCCCTGAAATATGGACATACTGTTAGCATCAAGTGACATGATTACTGCACAAAGATGATGAAGTGAGGTAGTAAATGACGATACTTACAATATACCCCTGGCCCGAACTTGAGTGAGTACTTGTCTGAAAAACAGAAACGTTGAAGAACAAATAAGCATCCTTTCATGACAAAGCCTTCGGCTATCAAATCAAGTCGGAGGAATGCATTTTTAAAAAGTACTTTGTCAAGTGCTCTGCTCACAAAACAAAGAGCCACCATGACCCCAGTGAGGCCAACAAATCGATACACGTGCTAATGGAAGCACAGTGCTAATTTTACAAGTCTGCTTAACAACTTCTTCAGATTCTAGGTTTCACCTTGCGAGCTGCCACCACAGACAAGCTTGCTGTGCCCAATCCTGTTGGCTTTTTGTAAGTGAAAATCCGTCAAGATGCAACCTGTCTCAATGTGACCAGTCCATAATTAAGTTTGTCATGGAGCATGGAGCACTCTTCAAGACCCTTCACCCAGCTCATGAACAAGGTGCAATTTCATGCACACGCAACAAGAATTAGGATCCCCAGATAGGAAAGTCGAAATGCAAACTTAAGAGGGCCCAGTAGAGCAGGCCTGATGGCACAAACATTACATTAGCAGGCAAAGCATGTTTCACATCTCTTGGTGACCTATTGATTGAGCGCCCTGTACTCCGGAGCAGTCTGCCATAATTGATGAGACAGGAAGGCATGCATGGTGGTGTGAAGAGTGTTATATCTTTCTAGCCGATTGCTTCCTTGTATTGCGATAATAATCGGATTATAGCCAGTAGCTGTTAACATTTCAAACAAGCCTGCCTTCCTACAGAAAAGCCCAACCTAATCGATGGCGTTTGTTGATTGCACAACAAAGGGGGTGGAAAAAAGAGAGAGAGAGAGATGTGCATATTGCTCACAGAGGCTTGATCTCATTCAAATATGGATGTTGGTGACATGATTATTACATAAACATGATGCCATGCAGAAAAACGATCCACATTCAAGTCCCATTGGAAATGCTCTGAAAAAATACTTAATGGGATCATTGTGTAGAATACATAATGCTGATGTATTTTTAACAGTAGAGCATCTCTTACCCGTTTGTCCATTATACACATGCAGCCAATTATTTTGCTTCATTTCCTGCACATTTCATTGAAATAAACACGACTGTCAGCACTAATACATAAGCAATATTTTCTCAATCAATAAGGCAGACAGGCATGAAATTTTGTATGGCAGTAATTAATTGTAGTCCATGCTACAGTTGGCAGCTTTAAAAGGGATTATATCTCCTGCTAGCCACAAAATGCCAGCCATTATAGTGAGATACAATGCAGACAAAAAAAACTACAAACAGTAGCAATTTTTTTTTTACAACATTGATTAAAAAATAATCATGCTCAGATATTCAATAAGCATTTTTTTAATGTCATGTGATATAATTGTGCTATATAAGAATAGAATTACATACCTTTTATGCTACATACATTTATCAAACTTTCAAATAATTTTATACTGACAAATGTGCATTTATGCAAAATCAGTGAATTTTTTTTTTTAGTAATTCAGATCAATCTGTAGTAGACATGTTAGTAGTTGTGAGTTTTGTTTTAGTTTTTTTATTTTATCAAACTTGATTTCGTGTGTGTGTATGTGTATGCATTTATGTATATGAAGAAAGAAAGAAATGTTTTATTTAACGACGCACTCAACACATTTTATTTATGGTTATATGGCATCAGACATATGGTTAAGGACCACACAGATATTGATAGAGGAAACCCGCTGTTGCCACTTCATGGGCTACTCTTTCCGATTAGCAGCAAGGGATCTTTTATATGCACCATCCAACAGACAGGACAGCACATACCACAGCCTTTGATACACCAGTTGTGGTGCACTGGCTGTGACGAGAAATAGCCCAATGGGCCCACCGATGAGGATCGATCCCAGACGGACCGTGCATTGAGTGAGCGCTGTACCACTGAGTTATGTCCTGCCCCATATGTATATAAATGACATGGGTTCTCGATAAATTAATGCAGTTGGTAAATGTAGTTTGTAACAACTTTTTTCATTTTGCCAAGCAGTGTTGAAGACGATGCTACCTTATAATTTTGTGAATTCTTGGGAACATGCATTGCATCTCAATTTAATTACTTTCAATTTGTGTTAATAAAAAAAGAAGAAAAGGAAATAAAAATTGTTTCACCTCATCTCAAAATCCTTTTACATCTTAAGACAAAAGATTAAGAAATTACATGAGTTTAAATCATGCAAACTGTCATTACATTTAAATTGAAAGCTGAATCTTATAGAGTGGAGTACATACATCACTGAGTCTGTCACGGGACACACAGCGTGGTGGGTGGGTGGTGCAGCGTGGTGGGTGGGTGGGGCCGTTGGTTTGTGGCTTATCCCGTCCGTCCCCTTCCTCCGCCGTCTGAGACTCGTCACTGGCAGCGGGCGTGTTCTGGTTCAGGTTTTGCTGAAACACAAACAGTCATCATACAAATGAAAGTAAAAGAGCACCACCATCACACTGTAAATTGCAGACTCCTAGGTTGAATCTAACACCATATAAGTGTAAATAAAATGTGTTGAGCTTGTCATTAAATCAAAACAATTTCTTCTTAGGTGGAAAATACACAAAAAGAGTCATCATACAAATGAAATTGTCAGACTATTACCACCATCACACTGTAAATCATACTCTATAGTCTGTCCTATCCTCGTACAAAAATGTTGTGGGTTGTTTGGGGTTTTTTTTGTGTTTTTTTAAATAATGTTTGTTTGACATAAAAAGAAAAGTAAAAATGTTTTTGGAAATAAAAAACCCAACTATTTTTGTGTCAAATTTAGAAAACAATTGGCTCAGAAATCAATAATTTCATAGCATAAAAAAGGTGTTCCTTGTGGAACTGACTACAGATGAAAAATACAACAAAAACAGTCATCACACAAAAGAAATTAACAAAACATTACGACCATCACATGCACTGTATATCACTGACTATTATGTGGAAAATATATTCATTAAGAACAGAAGTAAAAAAAAACTAAGACAGCAAACTGAGATTACAAGAACCAATACATCTGCCGAGTCTCTGTGATGGCTTCAAACAACTGGAACTCTGTTCATTACATCAGAATAATCATAATTCTGATCTCTGTAATATAAGATGGTCTTTGTGCACTGCAGATAAGATTTTCTGATGAATGAAGGGGGGATATTTGATCCCCCATCTGATGCACCAGTTCAGATGATTTAAATAGCTCTAGATTAATCAAACATTTATGTTGAATATTAAAGTCAATCTACTCGATATGTGACACTTTAGTGAAATCTGATTTGTTTTATGACTTCATATTCGTACTCAGTACATAAAACTGATAAAAATAAGAACAATGGTAAAACCGGTTTCAACAAATTCAAGAAATCAGACAAATATTTTAGTTCACATATGCGGTTAATTACATCAATAGCTGAAGTGTGTTTCACAAAGAATCCGAGAGATGTGATTTTGAGAAAAACAATGTCTATATGTTTTAAACAGCTATAATTCCAATCTTTAAATATGATTGTGTTATAAATGTTTTGATTGGTTCAAATAATATCACTTGTCTTAAAAACAAAACAACATTCGTACCTGCATGAATCTCAATTTTGAATTACTTTCAGCAATGATTAGAAAAAGACAGAGATTGTTTCAGGTGTTTTTTTTATTCAATAAAATTACTGTTTATACATTAGTTGTCAATGCTGAATTGTTAAAATATAAGAATAAAACCATTTAGTTAGTCATAAACCCCACGTCAACTACAGAATGGGGATTCCCCTTCTTCTGTGTCTTAATTTCCTGAAGTGAAATTGTTATTTCATAGTATTTCATAATAATGAAATTAACATTCACTTAGAAGTATGAACATTGAACACAATAACTGTATGCAGCACTGAACTGTTTTATACTTATATGCTAACACACTAAGCTGTTCATACAATGTCCATGAATGTCAAACATTTTCATGTTGAATTTACAAATAACTTTTATGTACATATAGGATTAACCATTGTACATGTAACCTTGCACAACAACCAACTAATGTATAGTTATTTTCATTTTCCTCAATTTTGGACATGCTTCAATTGGTCAACCTTACATATGAAACCACAATGATCAGTTCACTTCTATAAATCATCTTGGATGATAAGCATCAACACCATTAAACATTCTAATACAGAAATTACAGGGTTTTTATTTAAGATGCGTACCTATAATTAGTATTTAAAGATCATTGTCAAGTATACAATAATATTGTATTGAAATACATTAGCTCATTTGAGCAACACTCTTGCAGTGCGATGCAATCAAAAGAATGATAGGTCGTTCATCTTTCAGTGTTTTTATCTTGTACATGTACTTAGAAGTCGCAGTTAATAATCGTGGAAACAGCACTGCAGGGAGAAAGACAAAGCTGCAATAAAATTTACAGATGTCTCCAGGCTTGGTGTTTTTAATGAACCTGAAATTTAATGTGTGAACCAAACAGTTAAAGAGAAATAGCTCAAGGCAAATCTTCTTTTATGACATTTCTTAACTACAGTCTCTGGAGGCATTGCCTGCCTTGCTTCCCTTTGAATTTATTCCGTTGTATTAAAGTGGCACAGGTCTGAATTATGATTAAGCAGTGGGTGTAATCACTGTGTAAAGTTAGCCATGCACGGTAATGTAATGTAATTTACGAAAACAAAATGACAGACCTGAGATGGTTATATGGCACTAATATATCAAAAGTGATATTCTGTTGTGAAGTAAACTATTATTTTCAGAACCTTGTCTACAACACACAGGGTTGTTTTTTTTATAATGTATTTGCTGGTGAGAATACCACATCAGTTTGGAAAATTACATACATGAACTAAAAGGTCATCGTGACAAAAGTAAATGTCACAGAAAATCATTGCTTGAATTCATGGCTGAATGTCACGCTGCTTTTATTTGAATATCAGATTAGCAAATGCATCATAATCAACCTTAAAGCCAACAAACAGTTTAAGCCAACATCGAACAAGATGCAAATGACCAACCATCCAAGAAAATATTTGCTTTCCAGTCCAATAAAGCTACAGGTTGACAGTCTGGAGAAATTACAGCTTTAATAGCCCAGATAAAGTGTACACAGTCTATGCTAATCTGATACCACTAGTTCAAAGTGTTAAAACAAAACAGTTCCCAACCACTTGACCAACACACTGTTGTCCAATAGTACAAAGTGCAACAGTCACAGACCACCAGTGTTTATTAGGATTTACACCAGCCTCATTGGTGTAGTAGCTAAACCACCAGTCACCACATTTAACAGCTCAGTAAGACCAATTTTCTTTCACTAACCACATCTGTCTTGGACGGAAGAGCTTGCTTCGCAAGCACTTGTGCCCATGACAGGCATGGGCTACAACAGCTTGCTCTGAATGTGCATGTTAAACCCTATGACAGCCCTCGAAATTCGTGGCGGCAATCGGCAATGCCGTCGCAAAAGCTATCGCAAACTTGATTTGCGACAGCATTTCATTGCCATTGCAAATCTGTGAGTGGTGAAAATTCTGTAGGCATTTCTCTCTGAACTCTGTCCAATTACAGATCCCAGAGAGACACATAAATTTATTATCGTGTTTAGCTCAGTGTCCTTAATTAATATAAATTGGTTTATTCCGGTATAGAAGCTTACAAAAGTAAAGTTGACATGTTATATTTTAGCATATTATTACAACAGTGGATCATATATGAATAATTTTGACAGCATTAGTATTTTCTTTAAAATTGCCGTCGTAGTGCCGTTGCAAAATTTATTTGCGACAGCATTTAACTGCCGTATCAAACTTGTCCGAATTTCAAGGGCTGCTATGACCTGACCTGACCTGACTAACCACCAATAACTAAACATTAAACCCAGTCCTCGATAGACAACCCAAGCAACGGAGACATGTGCCCAGGACAGCATACTTGAACTTTAATTGGATATAATAAAAGTTTGTTTTCTTTAGCAACATCACTAGAGCACAATGATTTATTAATTGGATGTCAAACATGTGGTAATTTGTGACTCGGAAGTCTTGGGGGGAAACCTGCTACATTTTTCCAACAGCAGCAATGGATCTTCTACATGGACTTACAGACAGGACAGCACATACCTAGGCCTTAGTACAGGATTGAATCGTCTCAGTGGACCCACTTTGTCCTCACCACATCACCCCCACCAGTTTCAACCATACTATGTGCTAGTAACTTGTCTGTACAACCATCTGGGATAAATAATTTCAAAAAGATTTTTTACGCGAAAGGTCAGTAACATAAGTTAACACCATCTGATGTCGCAAGTAAGAGTTGGACTACTCATGATAATTTCATGTCATGATTTTATCTGGGGCAGCTGACTCGTGATAATTTAATGTTGTGTTAATTTCCTGAATTACACAGCTTAAATTTGTATTTGTTCTCCTTCAATAAAGTTTTTTTATTTTTAATGCCCATCTCTTGATAATACAACAGAGGTAGCCTGGGTTGTGAAACAGCTTTTATTCTGGACACCAAGTCTTCTGGGTACAGCAGGCGTGTACTTGAATGTTTTAAACAGTCTGCCACCTTTGAAGAGTTCACAGGACACTTTTATGGCTATTTGTGTTGCTAATCTGGTACTTCAAACTCTCCAGCGCGCAGATGGCCATTACATACTGGCTGTAATTTTCATCCACTTGTCATTTTTATGGTATCTCTCAACAATTCTTAGGGAGTTGTAAAAACTTTGAGTAAGGGAGAGAGAATTTACGACTTCAGCAGAAGCAATTATAGCAGCACACGCATGGTCAGTTATACAAGTGGCCTCCATCCAAAGCTTGTTAAATATGTATATGGATGTTGGTTAGTGTTATTGCTTATGTAACCGTCACCACTTACGCAGGCCAGGAAATAAATAAATAAATATTTATTGACACATTATGGTCATCAACCATTTCATGTTATGTTTGTGCTGCTGAGCCATGTGAACTGGAAAAGAAGAAAAAAGGCTCAATTCCAGGGCATAAGCTAGTCTGAAATTGTGAAAAGAAGAAAGTGATTTGAGCCATTTCTCAAATACAAAGCCAACAAAAATCCATGAACACTAAATAAAAAAGGAATTAAAAAAAAAAGAAATATTGGTTTAATGACACAGCACATTTTTAAACTATAGCTATCTGATATTGTTTCAACAGTTGTTCAAAAGTTGAAACCCACTGCTACCACATGCGCTACCAAAAATGCAGCAAAGTATCTTTTATATGCACTTTGCCATACTTAAGACTGAAATCCATCAAGGGTCATCCCGATTCATCACACATGAGGTCAGAGCTGCAGACCACAGAGATGGGTCCAGCACCACTGACTGGGATGACAGATACTACACTTACAACAAGAATGTATGGACACTATGGTGACAACAGTGATGGGACATCTTTATTAATTAAACTGCATCTCCGTCCCAAACCCAGTGAATCACACTTGACGGAAAGTAAAGACAATTAACCAGAAGATTCTAGGTGTGTAGCATATGGTATTGTAACTCTCTGAGTTTACAGCATTAGAGAAAAAGCCTCTTATCACTGTTACTGTAGCTTTATTTACGAGCCTATATATCCAAAAGAAGTCCACGCAACTCCTGATTAGCAGCAGAGGACCTTTCATGCACATCCTAAAAAAAAGACAGCACTTACCATAGCCTTTGATATACTTTATGTGGAATTTGAAATAACCTAATCAGTCGAGAGGGTTATATTAGTAACTCTTGAAGATGAAAATTTAAAATTTATATCATTATATCAAACCCAAAGATACATACATTATGCAAAGTGGTCTTGTATGATGTTTGTTTGTACAAACAGAATACTCATTGAAAGCTACAGGCAGATCAAGTGGCCGGCTTTGTACAGTGAACCATTAAAGGCACAACTGACTGTAAATCAATGTTATGTTATCATTTGCTCTCACTGTATCCATCTACATATGTATGCATTAGAGCTTATGTCTGCTATACAGGCCGCCATTAAAGGCACGACGGACTGTAAATCAATGAACATTATGTTCTCATTATCTCTCACTGTATCCATCTACACACTTATGCATTTGAGCTTATGTCTGCCATACAGGCTGTCTGTGTCTTCTAGGAAGTTCACGCGAAATCTGTCAACAAAACGAGAACAGTGTATATGCTTCACTTCCACAACGCCGCACCAAAGTTCCTTCACACAATGTCTCGACAGAAGCTGATAATCCAGAGTCAACATTGAGCAGCACGGTTCCATTGTTACCTGGCTCAAAGAAAGCTTGAAAGTGAAGTTGTCATCACGCCTTGCATGTTTAGAAGCCTGATCAAAGATTTCAATGTTCGCTAGGCAGATAACAGTGGATTTTCAGAGAGACCAAGTAGCTTCAACAATTGTCTCATAAGTGTATTATGGCGAGTTACTGCAGTAATTCCACATAAATACAGCCAATCTGCACATATTTGTACATACTTAAGATAGCAGCAAGATGTGGTATACCACTAGAAATGCAACACTGTATACCATTTGTCCACCTTTAAGAAGTTTTGTCCACATTTAAGAAGTACACAGTCTTTGTTGTTGCGGGCATTTTCTTGTGGTCACATTTGTTTTTCTTGTACAAAATTAGACTAAGATTGGTAAGAAAAAAATATTTGTTTGTTTGCAAATGTAAAATAAAAAATAAAATATATATATGATTCATATTGTTATAAAGTCAAACACAAAAAACAAAACAAAAGAAACAACATAAAATATTAACAAACAAAAAATATTTGTTTGCAAATGTAAAATAATTATATATATTAAAAAAATTCATATTGTTATAAAGTCTAACACAAAAAAACTAAACAAAAGAAACATAACATAACATAACATAACATAAAATATGAACTAAAAAAATTTGAAACAGAATAAAAAGAGAAAAAGGTCATCTAATGTGGTTTGCAAGTTATTGTTTTTTCTATTAATTGTGTATCACTTTTTTTCTTTCAAAAGAAGACACTGCATGAATATTCAACATTTAAGAAGAAAGCAATAAAACAAAGAAATGGAAATTAAATAAGCCATATAGACAGTATTGAACTGTCAGTGACCACAATCCTACAAACATTCACCTCAGTTTGCTAACAAAAGCAACATGCCCTGTGGACTTGCACCACAAGAGGAAAACCTATCAACACACAGTTAAAGCAGAGTGTCACAGATGGTACACCAAAGTGATAATGACCCTCTCTTACTGGCACAAATTATTGTTTCACACCATCCTGCTACAACAGGTCTGCCATTGTCCAAACAGACATCATTTGCCAGCTAGCTAGGCTACAAAGGGGAGTAATTGGAGTGAGCCCAGCTAGGAACATGTCAAGTCCCTGGTGAGAAAGCATGCCATAACCTTGTTATGCTTGCAAGATTAATTTTTCATTGGACTTCAAGATTAGCCAATTGGTGTAATTTCCACAAGATGCTCCCCAAAGGCTTAACCTCACATGCTAATGAATAAAATGGATGGCACTTTTGTGTCCAGGGATGACTCTTCTCTCCTGTGACAAATGTAGCCAAATTGTTGTTTCTGATTAAGATCTTTCATAGGCCTGCAAAGTGACAATAAACACTTAAGACTAATCAACACCTTAACCCAGACCAGCTACTTGTTTTCAGAATCTATTCCCAGCTCTAGTTCAAATTTGCTCCAGGTCAAAAGACAGAGTGATGCAAGAGAACAACAGGGCCCCAGAAGCCAATCTTGAGATAAATACCATGGAATGACATTGGTTCCTGACCCCAGGTAATTTGGACACTGGCAGGTGTGAATTAGTGACCCATGGTGGCTTCAACCATCTTTATCAGGGATCTGTCTCACACATGATCAGTGGTTCATGCTACTCCGTCCAGCTGACCACACCAAGTTCTGCATGACTTGTTTTAAAGGGCCCTGGCTATTCTGGACTATAAGACCTACCCGTTAGCATTCTACAGTCCTGGGACCTATTTCACAGAGTAATGAGAAGTTGTGAAGCTGCTAGAGCTTAGGGAATTAGGCTCCTGGTCTAAGTAGTATGGTCTGTTTGATAGGTCACCTAGTTCTCTCAAGCCTTGATTATTGCTTGAAGCTGGGTTTTGTAAACTATTACACTTCATGTCTATGGTTTGGAAAGGAATGTTTACTTAGCAACACCTCAACAAATTTTAAATTACAGCCATTAAGTGCCTAGCATACAGTTACTGTGAGCCATTATCTTGAGAGTAAGAGACAAAACCTACTGCTGCGACATAGGCTATTCCTGCTAAATAGCAAAAATGTCTTTTATATGCATTCTCACATAGACAAGGCAGCACATGTCACAGACTTTAATATACCAATCATAAGGTACTGGTTAGGACTGAGGGGGAACTGAATAAATCTACTGAGGGGGATAAATCCTATGACAAATAGGTGAACTGAAATCAGAAGTTTGTGCACTATAATTTAACAAAGTGTTGCCACATTGTAAAATAGTCTGTTATACTTCCATTATTAACATGTACATTACATGCTTTTATTTATGAAAATAAAAGTATTTGCTATATTTATTATTTAATTGTACAATGGTTTTATGACAACAGTGAATTTAATTTGTCACGAAAGTTTCATGAGTTTATAAGAAAAAACATACATCCCATTTGGCTATAGTAGGTTACTGTCCAACATATAAAACTGTCAAATAGATCTTCAGATATTTTGACATCAAAGCCACAAGAACACAAGGCATGTAGTAACCCATTTGCCAAACTGATGTACAAGGAACATGTCCACAGTAAAAAGATTTAAACAAATACTAAATGTAATACACACATAGAAATATATTAAACTCTAAACTTATTGACCTTAATCTTTTTCCGTTTTGGAAGGAAAAGAAAAAACCCCAACTATAATACACACACACACGCACGCACATGCACACACACACACATATACACACACGTGTGTGTGTGTGTGTGTGATATATATACACACGTGTGTGTGTGTGTGTGTATGTAAATGTATATGTATATGTATATGTGTGTGTGTGTGTGTGTGTGTGTGTGTGTGTGTGTGTGTGTGTGTGTGTGTGTGTGTGTGTGTGTGTGTATATATATATATATAAACAATTGATATTTATTAATTAATCCATTTTCAAAATAAAAAAAGAAGTAAATAAATAATAATAAAATTACTGTATTTAGACCATTTTCACCACCTCATACACAGTGAATGAATTCTTGGCAAGTGAACCAAATTCACATTTGTAGACTGAACAGTCAATTTGTCCGGCACATCAATTTCAGCCGGTGCCTAGAGCTCAAAATAATCATAATGGATCAATCAGTTCCATTGTCCAAAAGGGTTGTAATGTTAGCCTCACAAACAGCTCACTGGCATGCCCGTTTAATTTCCTCCTTTTAGCAAGGAGCCACGATGACGGAAGCTATTTAACACCAATAAATGTACTAAACCAGTTTGGTTTGAGCTTCATAAACATTCATCATTTTATACAGCTCACGAGTGTGGGGAACACTTTTTCAAATTAAGTGCATTCTTCATTTTTATTGCGTCCAATGGGATCAATACTCTTAAGCACAAGATCAAAGAATGGAATTTCAAAAAGCTGGTGAGAGAATTGATTTGAGCTGCCGAGTGAATAATAAGTTTGAGCCGAGCGGTGGCATGCATGGTGCTGTAGCTGTCATAAAGTTCAGCTGAGTGGCGCTGGTACAGGGCCCATATTGATTTTTCCTCAGAAAGGAATCGATTGCAGGAAATTGCTAATTATGATATTACAGGCTAATACTAACATGGCATGAAATGAGAGTGATGTGAGTTTTATTTTTAAGGGGGAAAAAAATCATTGCACGTCTTGCACAATCAATCAGGACAAACAAAAGCTTACTGATAACTGCCTGTTCATATATTTATTAAACTGTTGGGTTCATTTGTTGTTTTCTAAACCTAATTAGACTGACTAAAGTCAACAGCACACCAGGACAAGGATGTCGATAATTGCTGTAACGTGATAATAAAGCAAATGTATGTATTGAAGATGTTTGACTCTACTGACTATTAAAAAATTATAAATAAATAAATAAATAATAAATGAAACAAAACAAAACAAAACATAACAAAACAGAAAAAGACACACTCAGTACTGTCATGACATTTCTTAATTTGCTAAAGCTCAGATTTGCATAGTTTACATAAACAATATTTTTAATATGCAGGGCTAGCTCTGGGTGAACAAAATAATTTGCCAAATTTTCTATTAAACTTAAAAAAATTGCAGAAACAATAAGTTATTTAAAAAAAAATAAAAAAATCAATTATTGCATGAAATTATTTCGTCAAACTAAAATAAAATTTGCCAACTACTTCAAAAATTTGCAACTGGCAAATTTGGCGAGTGCCAGAGCTAGCCCTGATATGCTGAGTCATTGCTAAAGGATCTCAGTCTTCTCTCTATATCCATCCATCTGCCCATCCGTCCATCCAAACTTCTACTCTCTCTGATATAGGAAAATATTCATGAAGGTTCTTAACTCAGGTGGCTGGTTTACTGAGGTTCAACAGGCTTGATGACACTCTATTCCCCATCCCAGACCAAATATTTGCTTGATGTATAATTTAGCTGTTTGAAGCCACTTTATCACCTCAAACAGCACCAACTCCGGCCCGACTCCAGACACTGGAAACATTCAATCAAGTACCACACATCCAACGCAGCACAAAATTAAATACTTGTTCAATATTTTTCATCTTCTCCCGTCACATGTACTTCATCAATGTCAGAATTAAACAGTATGGCTTTCGAATAATGTTATTAAAAAACCAGCCATGGAATCAAACCTGCATGGTGCTGGTTTTCTATGTAGCTTAAATATGATTCAAAGTCAATTCAGGTTTTTTTATTTTCATAAAATGTCTTCTAAATAGAAGTCCTAATTTGAATTTTTGAGGGGGCATGGTTGGCTGGATGAGATTAGCATTGTTGATTGATGACCTCAATGACTGGAGGGTTTTTTTTCTTTCTGAGTGACTATTTAAAGGCACCTAACTGTGACTTAACAGTTCTGTGTATTAGAGAACACCCTTTACAAGTGCACCACCATGTCTATCAAAAACTGTCATTATGTATATCCTATGGGATAAGTGCATATAAAAAAGATTCTTTACTCGTCATGTTCTGATTAAACAAATTCATCAAACACTGCTTGCTTTAGTCATTTGACCAATTAGCCAAGTAAATGTTTCAACTTTTATTGATTAAACAAAGTACAATTCAGAGTTACATCCCTTCTAGTGCTCTATTTATTTGACTACTAATGGTAAAAATTTAGCAGGTTTCCTCTCTGTCAAAATTACCAAATTTTTTACATCCAATAAATCAATCAATGTGCTCTAGTGGTGGTTTTAAACAAAACAAACTTCTATTTATTTGAAGTTTATTAAGCTGTTTTACTCTGTATTTAATAACACATCCAGCAAAGGATGGGGAAAATTAATGAAACACTGATAGAAATATTTCTTTAATGTTATGATTTTTATTCTTTTTATATTGTTACATATTATTTTAAAGTTTTACTACAGAAAGATCCCACCCCAAAGGTGTTTGGCATAAATTAACAAACAGGTCCCCGGACAGTTCCTCCAGGCACAATGATCGGTTGCTCCACAATGATAAATATAACTTTTCATCCAATTCTTAACACCATCCTTTACTAACAAACAGGAGCAACCTACGTGGCAACAGGCTTCCTCTGTACCACTCTATATTACCATGTTTGATGCCTAATATAGTTACTAATAAACAAACACCATATTATCATGTTTGATGCCCAATATAGTTACTAATAAACAAACACTATATTACCATGTTTGATGCCCAATATAGTTACTAATAAACAAACACTATATTACCATGTTTGATGCCCAATATAGTTACTGATAAATAAACACTACATTACCATGCTTGATGCCTAATATAGTTACTAATAAACAAACACCATATTATCATGTTTGATGCCTAATATAGTTACTAATAAACAAACACTACATTACCATGTTTGATGCCTAATATAGTTACTAATAAACAATGTGATGACATGTCAACAAACATAAATTAGATTTTTCTGTGTGCAAGTGATTTCATCCAAGACAAAAAGGCTCATCAAATATACAACCAAACCACTCCAAGATATTTAAAGTCCGTCCCACAGGGAATGACTTTTTTTCATACTATGTAATTTACTACAAGTTATTTATTTCTGAGTTGATCGTGTTCTAAATTGCACACAGAAAAAGTACTTTTTTGTTATTTCCAAAACACTTCTACTTTTCTTCTTATGTCAAACCATGCAAACTGAAATTATTTACAAAAATATATTTTTATAGGATGAGGCAGACTGTAAGAAAATGAACCCGCCAAAAAGCAAAGCTATACTGTGGAAAACCAGGAAGGACTGTTATGGAATGCTGACCAAAATACAATGTATATACACAACTGTCTTTCACAATGCCCATTTAAGCCTGATAAATTACATCAATATTTAAATAGCTCTCACTTGGGAAAGCGTTTGACAAGCTCACAGACAATTTCTTTTCAACAAATCCAGACGGAAGCCATTAAGATACATAAAACATGCAACAAATGTGATTAGTGACCACTGGGCTGACTCTCAAGGAACACATGTTTATAACAGTTTATTCCATAGGAACAAAGATGGGTGGTCCTGTGAGGCTGCTCAGTCTAAGAGCACTTTTTGGAAGCCCATCCTTCAAAACGTAGGTGTTTAAAAGTCAGGAGAGTAATGTCACCACTGAATCTATGATATACATGTTAATTTACACACAAAGATGCACTTTATCTGACACGGGCTGGTTGAAACCTGGCACCTCATTCAAGTGGCATTTGCCAATTTCCTGCTGCTTCCACTTGGACACAAGTATATATATGTAACTATGAAGTATTTCCTTAAAGGATCTTGGTCAACAGGTTCAGCTCATCCTGTTTTCAGTTCTCTTATCATTCCAATATAGGTTAGTACACTCCATGGTAAATCAAACAGACAGAGGTCTTGGACACTCCAGGAATCTGTGTGTGTGCTGGG
>JAECMU010007982.1:0-10623 GCA_016106625.1 Dracogyra subfuscus | reverse complement strand
ACCCCCCTGGCTACGGGTTTGGTATAGAAAATACAATATGGGAATCTCTTTTCCAAGATAGGCGAATGACGATCTGTCAGAACAAGCTCCCGGTTTGTAGCACTTTAAAAAGAAACCTAAACATGTTGGAAAAAATCTCTTTAAGGAGTTAGGAAAAGGAAAGAAGTGCATTTCATCCTAGATGTGCGGTAAAGCGATCGACTGTTAAAGCGCAGTCTGTCTAGGATCGATCTCCATCGGTGGTGGATTCATTTGGCAATATCTCGTCTTTGCCAGTGCTCCAAAGTTAAAGTTTGTTTCGTTCAATGACACAACTAGATATATCGATTTATTAATCATCCGATTCATCGGCGATGGAATGACAAACAAATGGTAATTTTGACATATAGCCTAGAGAGGAAACCTGCTACGTTTTATTTCCATTTAATGATTAGCCGGAAGGGATTAACACATATCATGGCTTTTGATATACATGTCGTGGTGCACTGGCTGGAACAAGAAGTAGCCCATTGGGCCCACTGACGGCGAATGATCTCTGACCGAACGCGCATCAAGGAAACGCTTTACCACTGGGCTTCGTCTCGCCCTCGGTCGGACAAGTTAGTATAGTGAAACTTCAACTGAAGTAGATAGGAAGTCAGGAAGTGCATTTCATCCTGGATCAGACACCATGTAACCGTAAATAAAATGTGTTGAGCGCGTCGTTAAATAAAACACTTTTTTCCTTCATTTTGAATGGGCGGTAAAGCGATTGCCTAATGCGGAGTCGGTCTAGGATCGATCCATTACAGGCACGGCAGAACATATATTTTTATTTTTTTAATTAATTTTATTTTTATTTTGTTGGGGGGTGGGGTGGGGTGGGGTGGGGGTGGAGGTGGGGCTATATCCCCCTCTGTAATTTTGAATCAAAAATATTATTGGTAATAAATCTTAAGACAAATGTGAATTTTATTTGTGGAATGCTGGAAATTGCGTTTCAGGATATTAAGTTTTCTCAATTTTACAGTGGAGCATACCCCCGAGCCACCTAGAAACTTGGCTTTGAGACATTGATGTCATGTCACGTCATAGGGTTTAACGTGCACATTCAGAGCAAGCTGTTGTAGCGCACGTGCTTGCGAAGCAAGCTCTTTCGTCTAAGACAGAAAGTTGGGGGGGGGGGGGAGGGTGAAGAGGGGAGCACCAGCAGTCCGACCGAAATCGGTAGCAGGTGGGAGTGGGTGGTGGTGCTATGGAATTTTGAATGGAGCATTAATAAGCCAAAGAGAAAATGGAGCGCAATTTGATTTGAGGACATTTTGGCGCGAATTTTGTACAGTCAGTCTAAATTGTGAAAGGCAGTCGAGCTAGTATAGGTTTTGACTTAGTATCTCGAGAGTCAGTCCCCGTAATATATACTTGCTTTCGCCGTGTCAGCTTTAGACCATTCATTTCTCGGTCTAGCCAGTGCTCTACATCTGGTGCAACAAACTGTATAGTACGTACTGTCATGTCTGTGGGATGCTGGCTCCATGAGATTTAACACTAGTAGCTACTGGGTTTCTGTTCCCGTAACGGCTCCCACCCATTTAACAATTCCCTGGCTAGGTGCAAGACGCAATGAGCTACTCTTTCTAATTAGCAGCAAGGAATCTTTTATATGCACACTATCCCACAGACAGGATAGCACATTCCACAGTCTTTGGTACTCAAATTGTGGAGCATTATCTGGAATAAGAAGTAGCCAGTTTTTGTATGAACCACCAGACATAAATGATTTCTTACTAAAAACAAACTTTAACGTTAACATATTTACATATCGAAGTAGCAAACCATTTGGGTTGCCATTTTAAAAAATATATATATATAACAGCAGGCAATATTTTTCTTCATATGTCGATCAGGAGTAGGTCGTCACCCAGTGGTAAAGCGCTCATTCTATGTACGGTCGGTGTGGGATCGATCCTCGTCAATTAGGTTATTTCTTGTTCCAGACAGTGCACCATGACTGGTATATCAAAGGATGTGGTATGTACTACTTTTCTGTGGGATGGTGCATATAAAAGAACCCTTGCTGCTAACTGAAAAAAAAGAGTAGCCCATGAAGTGGGTTTCCTTTGTCATTACTTATGTGGTCCTTAACCATATGTGTGATGCCATAACAGTAACAGTAAATAAAATGTGTTGAGTGCATCATTAAATAAAACATTTCCTTGTTTCCTCTCTCAATATCTATGTGGTCCTTAACCATATGTCATACGTCATATAACCATACATAAAATGTGTTGAATACGTCGTTAAATAAAACATTTTCTTCCTTCGTGTTAGTCAGAAACAACACACACAGGACAATCTCTTGAACCTATTTATTTGAAGTATCCAGCTTCTGTGTAATGTTTTTTCAAGTCATCATTCTCCCTCACAGTGAAAGAGAGAGTTTTTCTCTTGTAACACTGGCCATCGTGTTCAATGTTATCAATGACGTCGTCCAGTAGGTGGGCATGTAGCACCCCCGCCCCTGGGGGGTCAAACTTGATGTGTGTGAAGTGAGCGTGGAAGTGGTAGTAGGAAGGCTGGTAGTGTATGTAGATCCGTAACTTACTCTCTGGAATACCATACTTATCCTTTATAGCCAACTGAAATT
This sequence comes from Dracogyra subfuscus, assembly GCA_016106625.1. Lineage (NCBI taxonomy): Eukaryota > Metazoa > Mollusca > Gastropoda > Neomphalida > Peltospiridae > Dracogyra > Dracogyra subfuscus. The sequence goes on along the minus strand of JAECMU010007982.1, from coordinate 7,997 downwards.
AAAATTAAAATAAAATTTAATAATAATATATCCTATTCACAACACAAATACCAGTTAAAACATGTTGTAGGCATAGATAAGAAATAAAAACAATTCTAGGTTTGTAGGTAAGGCAACATTTTGTAATATAGTGTAATATATATGGTTCTAGGATTGATTCGTGTCGGTGGTCCCACTGGGCTATTTCTTGTTCCAGCCTGTGCTCCACAACTGGTTTAACAAAGGCTGTGTTATGTACTATCCTGTCTGTGGGATGGTGCATATAAAATATCCCTTGCTACTAATTGAAAAGAGTAGCCCATGAAGTGATGACAGCGCCTTTCCTCTATCAATATCTGGGTGGTCTTTAACCAGATGTCTGACACTGTATAACCATAAATAAAATGTGTTGAGTGTGTCGCTAAATAAAACATTTCCTTCATTCCTTTCTCTCTCAAAATCTGCGTGGTCCTTGACCATGTAACCATTAATAAAATGTGTTGAGTGTGTCGTTAAACAAAACATTTCCTTCTTTCCTTCCTCAGGACCATAAAATTATAGATAATTTCCAGGACCTCTATTATTTATTATTCTAAAAATAATCAAAAGCAAAACAAAAAGGAAAAAAGAAAGAAAATAAGTTATAATGATCTTTGTTATTTTTTGTTTTTGTTTTTTTGTTTAACGATGCACTCAACAAATTATAAGTACGATTATATCGGCGTCGGACATATGGTTATGTCGAGAAAAAAACCAGTGGTTAGCTGACGGGGATCGATCCTAGACCGACCGCGCATCAGGCGGGCACTGTACCACTGGGCTATGCTGCCCGCTTATAATGATCTAGCGCCCTGTCACACTCACCTTTCCTTTCTTCAAGATGTTCCTCAGTAGAGGAAGACTCGACTCGCCGAGGTCTCGGAGAGATTTCATTCCACGTTTGTTCGCTATGGCAACCAGATACAGGCTGTCGAGATCCTTCCGGTCCCACTTCATGTCGGGAAGGAGGAGAAACCCGCTTTCTGGGTCAGAATCCTCGAACACGATCCGGTCGGCTTCAGTCTTCTTCTCTAGGATGTTGTACACCCACTACAACAACAGACAGGAGAACAGATGCAGGAGTCAGTATAACAAGCATTCTGAGATTACTGCTAGAGCAATACCTGTGCCCCACCAGGCAATACCAGGCACAGTGGAAGCAAGCAGACATTAGAGGGTGGGTCGGAGGCAGTGGCGTAACTATGAGGGGGTGGGTGGGGCAGTGCCCCCCCATTCACATTTGATTATACACAATAAATACACCATTTCCCCCCCCCCACCCCACCCCGGACGAAGGTCTCGCCCCCCCAAAAAAAAATAAAGACTCAGTAATGCTACTGGTCGGAGGTGACAGATCGAGGGTGCAAAGCAAAATTTCTAGTGGGGTTTTGGAAGTATGCTCCCACCTAAACATTTGAAAAGTAGGTTTCCTGAAACACAATTTCCTGCATTCTACAAGAAAAATTCATCTCTTTCTTAAAATTTACTACCGATAATATTTTTTATTCAGACTTACTGGAGATGGGGGTGGGGGGGGGGGGGCTAGAATCCTCCTAAACCCCTGTCTGCATACATGTCTTCTAAGTTCAAGGAAAATAACTCTGTGAAACATGGATCAATTTAAACATCAAAAACTATAGTTTCATGGGTATAACCTTAAATCGAAATATATTGCTGGTTTATAGATTTCTAATTCAGTTTTTAATTTTCACTGGCTGATACTAAGGTCTGTACGTCTAAATATTCGTGAGTTTGTTCATATTATTTTAGATGTTATCGAATAACAGACACATTTTGACGACTGCAATTACATATCAAATATATTTTTCTGTATAAAATATTAGTGGCTGTATATTAAATGTGTTTATGGTCATTCTAATAGTTGTACTAGGTTAACTTTCAATTTATTTATTTAAAAAAATATTTAAAAATCATACATTTGAAATTATTTGAAGACAAAATAAAGTTTGAGCTTCTTACAAATATTAAGTCAACCAGAAATACATTTAATAATAATATACAGACACTGATATTCTAAACAAGAAAATATATTAAATATGTACGTTTAATCGTAGAAATATTTTATTAGTTGGAAACACCCTACAATGCAGCAAACTCAGGAATGTCCTTTGAAATGTTATAGCTCACAAAATGCCTGGCCAGCCTGAATACTTGTATATAAACATGTCTTATATTTGTGTTTACCTGAATGCTGAAGTTGCTTACTTCAATGGACGGCAGCGTCACACTGTTGTAGAGTTCAGGTGTCTCTCGCACCACCCACACCTCTTGGTCAGAATATTTCATGATGTGTTTCTCGGTCGCTGGATAAATCATTGTCGTCTTGAATCCTAGAAGAGATTAACAGAAATTATCAAATTCAGTGATTCCTAACCAAGAGATTAATGAAAAATAATTAATATTATAATACGGTCTAGCTCTGCCACTTGCCAATGTGTCGTTGAACAAAATAAAATGTTCACTTTCTTATGTTTTAGATTTTTGTATGCAGACTTTACATCTACCTGTGTTCTTCACCATTTATCTGTGATTGTGTACAATGTAAGTGGCCACTATTTTAAAAAGGCAACACAGATTTCGCCTTACATTGACTGAAACAGCAAGTTAAGCTGTTCAAAGTTAAGTTTGGGCTCACTCTGCCGGCTCACATGAACCCTGGTTTTTCAGAAAAATATTTATTTATGGCAATCTCCAAATTCGTAAAATTGTGAATTTTTTTAAATAACTAGCTAATAGGTTTTTTTGACATAGAGAAATTATTCTTATGTAATAATTGATATTATTTAAGAAAATATCTGTTTCTAAATTTTTTTTAATTTTTGTTTTATTGATAATTTGATGAAATGTTCTGCTTACACACATGCAAACATGAAACGGAAAATAGCTTTTTTTTAAACGGAAAACTACTGGGTCTATACAGCTAATGAGCTATAAGCCTGATATAATTAGAAACATCAATTCCACCCCATACTGTAAACATATTTCAGCCCTCTATATTAACTTTTTCATTCAGTTCTCTTTTTCTTAGGTGCCAAATTAGGGGCCATGTTTATATACTGATATAGTGTATACACGAATGTGTGTATACATGTGTATCTCTGTGTGTATTTGTATGCGTGTCTAATATGTCTAAATGTAAGTGTGTGTGTGTGTAAAATTGGCACAAATATTACTGAACTTTGAAAAGCATGAAGTGTATCAGAGAAACAACTGTGCAATTTATATCTGGGTGACTAGTAATAATAATAATAATAATAATATAATTATTATCTGAAATTGTTTGTTGAGTATTACACCAGAAAGTAAACTAGCTAATATAGTAATAGTAATAATCTGAATGAAAAAAACTTTCCTAAAATGCAACGCTGGAGCTCTAGGCAATCTTCCTACTTATGAAACTCAAAACAGTATTTAAATTCATTGATGTACACTGTTATAAATATATGATATGCAGAAATTTATTTATACAAGTTTGAAAATTATTTTCCTCTGCTTATTAATTCAGGCATTAATCTTTTTTTAATGACACATTTTATTTGGAACAAACCAGAAGTACTTAGTATTTTCCATGGAAAAAAGTACCTCATAGTTGTAACATCACAAACTTTCAAGTACATTCAGGAATTTTTGTACATAAGGAATTCACTGATGGTAAGTGGTTTTCTACTTTTTAGTGAAGATGCGTTTATGTGCTATATATATATAAAAGGTTGACGTTCACAGAGATTCTATGTTAATCATGTGAGCAACTTTTCATCTTTCTTTTTTAATTGTTAATATGATTGTACTGTTTACTTACATGTATATATATATATAAATATAATTTTTTACTTTCCATTTATATAAAGTGTTTAAAAAATATAAGGTGTACCAGGAAACATTTTGTAATGTTCTATTTACATATTTTACTCTGATAATGTTATATTACATATATACTTGTTATATTTTGGAGAAAACATGGTTGTGGTCTTTTTTCATATTTATCATATTATCAATAATGTAAATTGTACCCTGACATTACCATAGCTTTTTCTGGGACAATAAAGAATTCTGCAATTAAAAAAAAAACAATAAAAAAAAATAAAAAAAAATAATGTAAATTGTAATGATTTTTATCTCCGCAAAATTGAAACTACCAAGCAGTATCATGAGTATGGTACAAAGTGACCTGGCAGTATGGTAAGATCTATGCATTCAATGTTTTCAGCTTCCTCTAAATGTTTTATTTATAAATATTTAGCTGATAACCATTGTCTTCAGTAATATTTGACAACAAATTTGCTGTTCATGATTAGAAGTTACATATATGTAAATATAGGTGCTTTGCTCATCAGCTCTCTATAGAAACTGGTCGATATCGACAAATTCAACGGGAGAAGAGAATTTGTGTTCTCTGTAATGATAACCTAATTGAAGATGAATTTCATTACATTTTGTATTGTCCATTCTATGTACGGATTTACGTGTTAAATATATCAAATCATATTATTACTGGAAGAAACCCTCTACATTTAAATTAATTCAGCTACTTAGTTTACAAAATATTAAACATCTACGCAACTTAGTAAAATTTAGCGGGCAGCATAGCCCAGTGGTACAGTGCCTGCCTGATGCGCGGTCGGTCTAGGATCGATCCCCTTCAGCTAACCACTGGGTTTTTTTCTCGACATAATCATATGTCCGACGCCGATATAACCGTAGTTATAATGTGTTGAGTGCGTCGTTAAACAAACAAAAACAAGTAAAATTTCTCTTTGAAGCAACATCTCGTAGAGAACTGGCTTCTCTATAACACGCCTTCCACCCTTATTACAAGTGTATCTAATAATCCATAGTTAACGTCTTTATAAAAGTGTCTCTTTTTCAGAATTTGATAGCTGTGATGTTCATATATTTCGGTATTTTAAATTTCACATGTCGCCTATGTAACAAAATATTTGTTTTGTCAAACATGCCTGTAAGCACATTGCTTTGGTAAATAAATGAATGAATGGTATGAATTGATTGACTGTGTGTGAGGTGAGGTGGGCGAGGGGGTATTAAACATCTATGGCCTGTTTTTGTTTACATTTTGACATTTATTGGACCTCTGATGACACAGCAATAAACATCACAATAATTAATATTGTAGGTATGTAGACAGTAAATTAAAATTAATTAGGTTGGTTATTAAGGAAATAACAACGTTTCTAATTTTGAAATTAGGTAAAATAAACATCACAATAAATTAAATGAATAATAAGTATTATATTGTGCCGATGACGATTATCTTGATGAACTACCGTAGATGGGGGTGAACTACCGGTACTTCAACTAGGGCGGTGGGGGTTGGGTGGGGCTTGGAGTTCAGGGAATAATGAAATTCTGCAACAAAAATTCCCACCAGCAAATGCTGGATCTGGAACTGTATCGAACGTGCTGTAAATATCATTCTTCAACGTCTGCTTCGTCCTCGTGACTGTCGACAACAGTTTGTTAACGCTGTCCCTATCAAACGGTCGTTTTTCAAGAAGCAAAACGGCATTGTCTTCGCTTCCCTCGAATTTTCCCTGCAGCGTGATAACTTTGTGCCGCGTATCTTCTCTAAGGATTTTTCCCACTGAAAATCCTGAAAATGTCTCGTCTGTGCTAGTATCTGACGGGTCCCCGCTTTCCAATCGGCGTTTCTTAGCTGTCAAAGTTTCGTTGTTTTTACACATTGCGTCTATGGGCGCTGACATCTTTGTTTTTCTTCTGTAAATCCCTCCTTTGACTGTTGCTTCCGAGTAGTGTCGGAAAGGGAATAAAACTGATTTTCGCCGATTTTGTCTTTCATATAAAACTGACAAGTAAATATTTTGTAAATATCAATTAAATGATACTATACCTAATTTAGCATTTACTTGTTTGGGTTCTCATTGATGTACAAGGTGGTGTTTACTCTTGAAATTAAAAGAAAGATGTCAGTAAACATGTGATGTGTGCTCTTTATTGTTCATTTTGACATTTAATAAATAAATATTTTTAGAGGAAAACCGCTGTCCCCACATAGGCTGCTATTTTACGATAGACAGCAAGGAATATTTTATTTGTGCTTCACACAGGCAGGATAGTATAAACCATACCCCTTGTTGAACCAGTTATGAATCACTGGTCAGTGCAAGTGGTTTACATATACTCATTTAACCATGTGGAATACTCACTCAGGTTTTGGAGTCGGTATCTGGATTAATAATGCCATGCCTCGACAGGGATCCGAACCCCGTACTTACCAGCCTGTAGTCTAATGAATTAATCACTGCACCACCGAGGCCGGTCAGATATCTGTATTTTATGCATGTAACAGTAACATGTATTTGTAACACTTTTAAAAACTCATGAGTGTTTAATAATAAAACGTACCCCCCATCCCCACCCCCACCTCAACACACACACAGCATGAACAGAACTGTCAGCCTGACAGATCTTAGGAATGAATCACGTTCAGGACGAAGGTTTTTGTTGTTGTTTTAAGTCTAAAATGGAATTCTCTAAATAAAAAATAAAAAATCGAGCGTGTGCAAGTTTGACTAATTAATACGGTTACTGTTAAATAATACAATTCGGTCATCGGTAGCACCCACGAGTGATTGTTGGTATTGAACAAAGGGAAGGTTCAATATGCTGTATTATTATTAATAGGTAACGAATTCCGAGACCCTTCATAATGCGTTCAATGACTCTCTGGTAGATGTCTCTCAAAACCAGCTTCAGAATGCGATGGCGGATCGCTTTCTCCATGGCAAGTTGAAGGAGTCCCTGTCTGAACAACACCCCGTCCTGCTCCGCGGTCTCGTATAGCTTGTCCGAGTGGATGGCACCAATGATCTGGTACTTCCCCTGTCCAGTTGGAATTTGGCGCCAGGAATCTTTCCTCCACGGACCACGAAGTTGCATGCTACTGGTGTAGTCGCCTGCTACCGCCTGTCTGTATCGTGTCGGTAGCTTGTCGCAGACGAGAGTCCACTAAGGATGGTCGTCTGTCTTCGGGGCGGTGACCATCGACATCTTCCTCCTCTTGGGCTCGTACTGCCGGTGGCTTAACAACAAATGTTGGAGGTGCCGGTGGACTGGCTGGTGGATCGTCAATGATCACATGGTGGAACTGAATCCGGAAGGGACGCCACTGCCAGTTGAGCTGACAGATTTGGCCTCCCCTGGGCCGCTCCTGGCAAGTGCTTCCGGCTAGTAGCTCGGGGTGGTGACACAGAAGGACCCGCTGCCGGTGGTTCATCCACCGGTTTAGGGTCCTCCGAACTGCCCCTGTCGGTCACTGCCTCCTCTTCAGTACAGGTGGGACCGCCCATGGCGGTTGAGCCGGCAGGTTCGGTCCCCCCTGTGAAGTCTTAGGACGTCTCCTCCTCTTCCTACTTGCTTTCCGTCAGCGCCATAAAATAGCGTGACAACTGCTGAGTCACCATTGTTCTCGACGCGATACTAAGCTCGCGGAACACAGCCCCTAGGGTGGGGGAGAGACCACAACTTCATCGTACGAGAGTTGCTAGCAGAATGGTTACAAATGCGTGAGACTCACGCCAAATACGTGAAAATTAACTGGTATGCAACAAGAACAAGCTTCGTAAATTCAGCCCTATATTTGTTATGTTAGGAGTGGCAATATCATGAAAATTAGTAAAACATTTAGATAACTCATGGATACTTAACGTTACAACCTGGATTATCTCCCCTATCTCAAATTATAAATTTTTTCACCATTCTTCGTTGTGCGAAACATTCATTTTTGTAGATTTTATATATACGAATTATATATTTGTACTTTCCAATCAGCTACGTGTTGCAATTTAAAAGTACTGCCGTCACTTTGGTCATAAAAACAGCATTAAATAATAAATAACAAGAAAGAGTAATATTATTGCAGTTGCGCAATCGAGTTGGATCGAGAATGAGAGTTGAGGAGAGAGAGAGAGAGAGAGAGAGAG
>JAECMU010007970.1:0-15595 GCA_016106625.1 Dracogyra subfuscus | reverse complement strand
TTAAACGAAAACTCCCGAATCTCGAAAATACACTCTTACTTGTCGTCTGTTGATCTTTTGTTGTCGAGGAAGTGAAACCAGTTGTTCCCCTTTCTGACACGCTTGTTGTTGACGAACTAAACTCTAAGTAAACCAAGAGGTACGACCTGACACAAACGTGCACTGTTTGTTTTTGACAATATTCTTAAAAGCGTGTAATATTTGACATTTATAACACATGTATAATATTACCTGTACCATTATTTTGTGTGTGTGTGTGTGTGTGTGTGTGTGTGTGGGTGTGTGTGAGTGTGTGTGTGTGTGTGAGTGTGCGGAGAGAGAGGTTGGTTTTTGCCCTAATTAAACGAAAATACCCGAATCCTCCCCCCGTCTCATACGCTTATGCACACAACACCATTTATAGGTCATTTTGATTAATTAAAATTGGTAACAGACACGTGTGCAGAAACATTATGCATGATTGCAGAAAAAAATATGGGGGTGGGGGTCTAGACAGTGATGGGCAAAATATCTAATGGGGTTTGATTCATTGACCCGGAACATTGTTTTTATAAAAAAAAGATAGCTTTTCACAGAGGGGATTCTACTCCCGAAACACACCCTGTACACGTCCCTGAGTGAACATGTTCTACGTTCCAAATTACATTTTTATTATTAATGTATCCCTATCCCTACCTCTAACCTCGTGTCGTCTTGTTAGATGCTAGATTTGTATGTGTTTTATTTTAACTTTTGTTATGTTTAATCAAATTATTCAGTCTTAAAACAGACATATTGGTTAGTTAGCAATGCAGTGGTTTAGTGCAGACACTTGTAACGTACCACTCGCTTGGCTATTTTACATATATAATGTTATATTTTCATACACGTCGGAAGATGCCAGCAGTCCGGTGGGCTACTATTAGTAGGGGGTGGGTGGGGAATGTCATATTTCAGAGTTGGAGGTGAATGGTGTCCCCCTGCCCCTACCCGCTTCCGATGCCTATGATTACAAATATACAAGATGTACAAAACATGTTTGTTAGTAATAAATGAATGAATGAATGAATGAATGAATGTTTAACGACACCCTAGCACGAAAAATGCATCAGCTATTGGGTGTCAAACTATGGTAATGCAAATAAATAAAGTGATGACCAACATCAATACAAAAATTCTAGGCTTAAACAAAAACAGTGTAAAGAACTGTACAAAAACACAAATATCACAGGATTTTACGGATACTGAATTTTACTCAAAACTTCAATTGTGTGCTGTATTGACCATTCTCAAAGAGAATGTTATACCCCTGCACCACGGTGAGGTTACAGCACACGCAGGGGTGTTTGTTAGGAAGCAATGTAATGGTTTAGTGTAAACCTATATTAATACCTCATAGCTATATTTAATACATGTATCTGAGATATCTTTATTATTCTATCAAACCATCTAATACATTACAACTTAACCTTCATCCAGAAGTCATCTTTCTTAAAAAGTCCATAGTTTGATATTCCTTTAGCGCAGGTATATAAACATATACTGTTCAAAATAAATAGGGGATAGTCAAATATAACACAATATAACAGAGATGATTATTTTTATTGCAATAATAATTAATGCTAAAACACAAGCACTCATGTGACACGTGATTTGCATTAAAGATGCCAGGATAGTGATGTTTGTCTGGAGGAGACACAGATAGGCAACAGGGTTGGTGCTTGTCAATTTGACGTTTTCAATAATTGCACTAGTGACGAGTAAAAAAACCCGCGGACGTGGCATGCTCCTTATTAAACGTCTAATAAAAGTTTGAGGAATCCTGTTCCATTCCTCTTGGAGAGTGGTGCCTAATTGTGCCAAGTTCGTTTGATATGGTTGATTTTCTCGGCTGGCCACGGAACTCTGGTAGTGTTATGTTGCTGCTGGTATGCAGTTACCAGTAGACTCCGGTGATCACGAGGGCTGTTGTCCTGAAAACAAAACCCACAATGACGTCCAGTCTGACGTGCGAAGGGCACAGTGATTGGTACAAGGATGTTGTCATGGTAGTACTGCCCAGTGATCCTCCCATGAACAATATGCAGCTGGCTTCTGGTAATCATGATGATGCCACCCCACACCATAACGGTCCTTCCTCTAAATCGGTCATGAGGACGAACGTTGACGTTGCCGTAGTATTCATTGGAACGTCACCAGACACGCTGTCGTCGATCATGGAAGTCTAGTGTGAATCTGGACTCCACTGAAAACATTACCCGAGCCCAACACATGTGCACACCATTGACGTCTGACAGCATTGTGTCTCGCAGTCAAATGCTGGGCAATGTAGGGTCAACAATGTGCGTGTGTTACTTCTATGCAGTTTGTTACTACTTTAGTCACTGTAACGTCATTTGTAACTCGGAGTACTCTTGCGACTTTATTGGATAATTAACCTAGATTGCTCAACGCGTAAGTCCTAAGGAAGCGGTCCTTGACCTGGAGTTGTGGCCCCTGGCCGTCCTGAACGTAGACGATAATCCAAATTCCTGGTTTGTCGATATCAGAGCCAAATTCGGCTAATGACTGGAAGCATGCCTACAGCATAACGTGCACTTATTTTGAGTTTTATATCTCATTTCATTCTATAGTTGTTATTTGAAATGGAATATCCCATACTTATTTTGAACAGTATATATAAGCAGCGAGATTTATGGCAAAATAGATGTGTCATGCAATGCTACCAAGTTTAAACTGGAATACTGGATAGCAAACACAATAGGCTGTCATTGACTTCTGCTTATTATCATAGTATTCCATATTGTCTTATTATCTCCTGTAAAACTCACCGTGTCACTGTAAAATATTGTTATTACCCTCTCCTCATATGCCATTGTGTAACGGTCCGAATTAAAGTTCTGTTCTGTTTTCCTCTGTGTAACTATGACTGGAGTCTCTGGACATACCGTATCGTGTCAATCCCCTCAAACCCTTACCCCCCACTTTCCATCTGATCTGATGTGATAAGATATAGACCAACACAGAACATATTCTAGAAAACACTGTACATCTTAATCTGCTGTTATTATATCACGGTGTTAGTTCAAAGTGCGTTTGTTAATATTATGTTAACATTAGTACACATTTACGTACTTTTAAACACAATCTGATTTTAAATCGGACCTTTCTGTCCACTCTGCCAATAAAATAAACAACCGTTCGTATAGGATTTCCCAACAGCTTAAGACATTTGAAATGACTGGTAACAACAGAAAATGTTGTTTAACGTGATATCTACTAACATAAAGTTTGTATTTATTTATTAAACATCGGTTATTGGATGTCAAACATTGGGTAATTTTGAAATATAGTCTTTGAGAGGAAACCTGCTACATGTTTGCCATTAGTAGCAAGGGGTCTTTCATATGCACCGTCCTACATATAGAATAGCACACACCACGACATTTGGTGTTATGGCTGGAACGAGAAATAACCCAATGGGCCTACCAACGGTGATCGATCCGAATGGAGATAGAGTAAATTAGTAAGACCTGTAGTTCAATCAGATTGTTTTAAAAGTGTCCTTTGAAACATTTAAAATGTTTATATACCTCCGTACGACGTCGGTTTGTTACACGGCTGACCTCGTGTTTCTAAAGAACTCACATCTACAGTAAAAACACAATTTTATCTGCGATTATAGGTTTGTCCCCAGCTTATATCGTGTATAAAGGTACTAAAATTATTATATTACATTTGAAAACCATTGCTTTTTAAAGAAAATAACATACATTGTATACCATTTCGTATCAAAATTGTATCCATAGTATTGTAATGTAAACATACAAATTGATCTTGAATACAATTAATTAAGACATGAACAACCAAGAGATCAAATACACATAATATACCAATAGGGAAATATACTCCAAAATATATAAACGGAAAAACAACAACAACAAAAGCAAAAAATAAACCCCACATGGATGAATGAATGCATAAATGAACGAACAATAAAATGAATGAATGAATGAATAAATAAATAAATAAAGATACTTACTAGTAAGACAAAGAGCCGCTTTTTGCTCGCTGCAGTTAGAAATATGAAATGAAACGTTGCCATTTGGCTGTTTGTACAATACCAAACAACCACTTTTACTGTTACTTATTGTTGTATTCACTGTTTCATCACCTAAAAAAATAATAATATTTACTAATAATATGAAATCAAATGTTAACCGAAGCACAATAGAAGAAGACATTTTTAAAGATAATATACTCATTGGTGTGCGTAGAATTTGTGGTGTTTGATGCGCTTTTTAAAACTACCATATAGAAAATTCTAACGCATATAGTCCGATTAACAAAATTCTTGTTTAGAATTTGTTCAGAATGTTTTGCTTGTGCAATGTCCTAGACGGACAGTCCAAATAGATGATGTGTGTGCCCAGGAAAGCGTACTTGAACCTTAATTAGATATAAGAACGAAACTATGTATAAACAAACAGTTTCAGAGGTAGGGAATCGGTGTGCATTACTTACAGTTTGATTGTTATTAACGTGTTATGTTACAGAATTTAGGACTACTTTAATGTCGTGTCTGTGATTTTTTTTTTGGTGTGGCATTAGACCACTGTTTATATGGTGCATCATTTGAAGGTGTTTGAGGTAACAACGTTCAAGCTGGAAAGTTAAAGTTTGTTTGTTTAACGACACCACTAGAGTACATTGAATTTTGTTTTAATTATTGGCTATTGGATGTCAAATATTTGGTAATTCTGACATATAGTCTTAGAGAGAAAACATGCTACATTTTCCCATTAGAAGCAAGGGATCTTTTATAAGTACTATCCATCAGACATGATAGCACATACCACGGCACTGGATATAACTGTTGTTGTGTTGCACTGGCTGAAATGAGAAATAACCCAATGGGCCCACCGACGGGGATCGATCCTAAACCGACCGCACATCAGGTGAATGCTTTACCATTTGGCTACAACCTGCCAGTAGAATCCACATCCTTGGCGAATAAAAAAAAATGTTTTGCTTAACGACACCACTAGAGCACATTGATTTATTAACCATCGACTATCGGATGTCAAACGTTTGATAATTTTGAGGTTTAGTCTTACAGAGAAAACCCGCTAAAAACAAATTCATTAGTAGCAAGGGATTTTTTATATGCACCTTCCCACAGACAGGATAGTACCACTCGTGGTGAACTAGCCTTGATATACCAGTCGTGGTGCACTAGCTGGAACGAGAGATAGCCCAATGGGCCCACCGACAGGTATCGATCCGAGACCGACCGCGCATCAAGCAAACACTTTGCCACTGGGCTACGTCCGAATTCCCTGGCGAAGAACAAAACCACATAATAATAGTTAGAGTTTCTCTCTATCTATACGTTTTACAGAAAACTAATTGATCGAACGGTGCTTACTTTTGCATTCTATCTTGGGACGATCCCCGTCAGCTAACCACTGGGTTTTTTTCTCGACATAACCATATGTCCGACGCCGATTTAACCGTAGTTTTAATGTGTTGAGTGCGTCGTTAAACAAAACACACAAACACACATCTATCTTGGGAATAACCTGAATGATATAATAGTGATTTAATGTTTAGATAACCATGCCAGATAAGTCTAAATGATGTTTGCACAGACAATCTGAGACGTGGTTAATCCTCAACAAAACAGATTCAGACACAAATTTAATACTAAGAATTGCCCGAACGTTTAAAGCCTTGTCAAAATAGCAATTGTGAGGGTCCATACTACATAAGACAAACTCTAACAGCAACAACAACAACGACGACGACGACGACGATGACAAAAGAAAGTAACAAAGATATAAACTTGAACTTAACGCACTCTTTCACATATGGGTGACCTAATTATTGACCTAACAAGGAATTATATGACAATATATACATTTGATTTGTACCTAAAAGTATATTATTGAACCATCTACATAACCACCATATCACACTTATTATTGATATTTTATAAACATAATATAATTATGGGTACGGTCCATAATTCTGAGAAAAATAACAGCTATTTGGAGAGCAGAGGTGTGACGTATTATTTTGAGTCACGTGACGGGAATTCCCCGAATAACTATAGTGTCAAAACGATTTACCAAGCTCGCGTAACGAGAACGCTTGACCGTCCTATGCGACGTCGGGTAAATACAAAAACATCAACAATGAAAATAAGTTTTAAATAAAAACATGTACTGAATGATAATAAGCCTATACATTAATTTATTTAGTAACAAGAGCAAGTTAAACGTCGACAATTCCGACTAGTTACTCAGTAATAGTTAGGCCTTTGCATCTATAGATAAATTTATCGTTAGTCGTACGCGAAAAAATCTGAACATCTGGATCACGAACACCTTCATATTCCACAAAATATGCCATAACAGCTGACTTGGGATTTTTAAAGAATACGCTGAACTAGACGATGTTTATATACGATGTGACTATATATACGAAGGTCGTGTATATAGCCTTCGCTAACGAGGGCTGGCTGTATTCACAGCACAAATGTATATAGGCGGTAAATAAGTATTTGATTGATCCGTATTACCGAACCATCTGGAATAGGAGGAATACATACTAAGTACCGTACGAACAGTGCATTTTCTGAACAGGGGAAGGGGGAGGGCGAGTACATGAATTTAGCGGACCCTTTTGTGTACGTTTTCCATATGAATAATAACACACAATTATTATTATTATTAGCCTACTACTATATTTTTGGGGTGGAGGGGGCGGTGGTTTATCTGGGAGAGTGTGGGCTATAGATTAACGTACGTGCAAGATTAACTCTCACCTGCTACCGACCTTGGTCGGCCTGCTGATGCTCCCTTGCACCTGCCAGTGCAGGCGGTCCCCCCTCTCCCCTCACACCTTTCCTGTCCTGGACGGAGGAGCCGATCGAGGCCGGCTCTTGTGTCCAGAACTGGCGTGTGCTACAACAGCTTGTTCTTAATGTGTACGTAAAACCCTATGAACTACTCTGCGTGCACGCACGGACACACGATAGGCTGAACTTGTCCCTGTACGTAGAACTGGATTCAACTGGGTTAAGAAATAATTCAATCTAATTCAAATTAACTCCACTATTACATGAGGATCTAACAACAGCCCGTTGGTGCTCATGGCCAGGTGACCTTTCATTTGACCAATCGAAACCAACCTTTGGACGACAAAACATGCGACAGTATACTTTTTTTTGTACACTATTTATTAAACCGAATGACCACTTTGAGAACCAGTCAAAATAATTTAATAATAATAATAATAATAATAATAATAATAAATGGTGAAATCATGTATTCGCAATTATTTTCGTTATGAAATTAATAATATAATGTTGTTGTTTTTTGCCATGTATATAGCCAGCCCCCATTTGCCAAGTCTCTATACACAGCAGTCGTTTAAATAAAATTTAAAAATACACTATACGGTTGTCGTATATATAGCCTCATCACTACGAGTCTGTTTTGCCGTAATGTTTTAACTTATAAACATGAAAAACGTCTAACTTGAAGCGTGTTATGGAATTCCCTCAATCGTAGTTCAATTAAAATGTTTTAGATCATACAGTAACTAGGTTTGGCATTTCAAATGAATGCAATTTTCATTTATAATCCATATTTAGAGAAATAAAGGGAACTGATTGACTGCCTTTAACGCCTCCTAAAAATAAACAAACATTCATACCAACCCCACTCCAAAATCCCACCAACTATCAAAACGAATAAACAAAAACAACCCAAACCCAACAAAACAAACAAGGGTTATCTGGCACAGAAACGATTCTCAAGTACAATTCCCCCCCCCCCTCCCCCCAAAAAATAAATAAAATAAATAATAATAATAAAAATAAAAATAAAAATAAAAATAAAAATAAATAAATAAATAATAATAATAATTATTATAATTATAATAATAATAATAAAATAAAAATCCTAAAAAAACCCAACTGGGAAGCTATAAAGGGTGTCAACCCAACAATCCTCGTGCTTTTAAGGTACTCCCACTTCATCATATACACTTCATCCCGTGTTGATTTAAATTTATAATTTAAAATATAATTAATACATTTGTATTGGTACAAACTAAAACGGTCTATCTCTACTTTACGGTACTTAGTATCGCAATATAATTTTTTAAAAGACCATGCATATTGAAAACACCCGCCAATTAAACATTACTAACGGTCAATCCACACGATATACTTGGAGCATTTTAGTCCAATCCAGTACGAGACACCACCCTGCATTTTTGTTCTTATGTACTCCACGTTGTTTTCATTCAGCGTCTTTAACGTGCACGATGAGTTCGCAGAAAACCAACTTCGATCCTTTGTATGGTGAACACAGGTGTAATTGAACTCAATGTTTGAACCTAAAATAAAAACATTAAAATATCACTTTGCATTTCAAAGTATGTATCCCTGTCAATAATTTTTTTATTGTAATATCGGTGAAGTAAAGTCTATGAACATAACGCGTTAAAAGCGCACTCTCAAAATGGTAACTTCCCGCTAAAATAATTTACTAACCTTAGCTTCGAAAGGTAAAATTTATTTCTTGCACACCCGTTGGTGAGAGCATCGTGCATTATATATGATAACACATACTTGTTTACACACGTATGTGTGTGAACAATTTCAAAACATACGACTGGCTGCTCCTAGGTGATGATGACCAGAGGCCTAATTCAGTAAACTCTCGCAACTTTGCGATATCGCAGTGCAATGCCAAAAGACTTACAAAGAGAATGCTTTGTTGCCTAGCAGAGCCCAAGAGATATTTGTGAATTAGGTCCCAGGACACGAATGTCATATGTCCAATAAAAACAACAGCGCGATGGAAATCGATTACACTGTGACGTACAGTCATGTGTCTGTGACGCGTAAGTCAGCTATAAGTGCAAAGGCTGTAAATATATTTTAGTCGAAAAAGATGTTAATATTTGCTTAAAACCTGGTGTTTGAAATATGTAAGAAATATAATAAAACATTCGTATACGTTATATACTATTTTCTCACAACTCGTTATTTAAAAACGTATCAAACTCTCGCTCGTTAGATACATTTTAAAACAACTCGTTGTGAGATAAATGGTATCTAACGGCCACTCGTGTAGTATTCTGTATGTATTCAATTTTTGTACAAATTACAACCAAATAATTAAAGGTTCTAGTAGATTTGTTTTACACGGTGTGCAAGTACTTTACAATTTCAATAATCTCTCGTTAAGGTTATGTGTGAGATTGATTCTTTAAATTTTATTAGTATTATTATTTAATTCTTTATTATTATATACTGTGCCAAATAAGTTTAGCAATTACATACAAGATATGAAATACAGACAACCTGATTGGATGTTGAATTTATTTGTACACATTATTTCATTGATACAGCATTTCTGAATGTAGCCTGCAGTAACACGTTGTCACGGGGTCAACGTCGTCACTTTAATGTTAACTGAGGGGTACATCTATCAAAATGTTGAGAGAGGCTCAATAATGTGTGTGTGCACCAGCGGCATTGATGACAGCAGTGCATCGTCGTCTCATGCTTCTATTGAGACCATTAATCTCAGGAACAGTAATTGCGTTCCATTTCCGGTTCAGAGCAATTTGTAGGTCCTGGACATTAAGAATATGAGGATGGTTTTCGCGTACCCTACAGCCCAGTAGGTCTTATGCATTCGGCCAGTTCAACACTTGGATGTGGTTCCGCTCAAGACTATTAGTGGTTAGCCTAGCGGTATGTAGTCTAAGAGTTGTCATGTTGAAACAGAAAGCCAGGATGCTGCTGCAAGAATGAAATGACCACTGGTGTAATGATCTCGTCGCAGTAACGTTGAGCAGTCATGTTTCCGTGAATGAAAACGAGATCTGTTTTACCTCCACCATGAATGCCGGCCCAGACCATATCGGTCATGCTGAATGACGTTGTCTGCATCATATCGTTCTCCCCGTCGTCTCCATACACGACGCCTACCATCCGCAAACTGAATATAAAAAACCTGGATTCGTCTGTGAATAATGTCTGATCCCATTGTCTGCGTCGCCAGTGTTGGTGTATTCTGGCCCATCTCAGACATTCCTGAATGTGGCGCGCTGTCAGGGCGACGTGCTTGTAATCCAGGAGCATGGAGACGGTTACGGACAGTTTGAGCATACATTCTAGTGTCTGTGGTTTGCTGTAAAGTACGGGCTAAACGAGGAGCACTTTCGAAACTGTGACGTCGAGATGACATCACTAAATACCGATCTGGTACTGTCATGAACACGAAAGTACTGAGCGACGTCGCGTTGGCCGGCGTTAAGCCGTCCCATTGCTTCATGCTGTTGATTTTCCGTTAAGCTTGGACGGCGACCCATTATAACAGCATAAATTCTTCCTTGTTTTTGGATAATGTTGGTTCAGTGCATCAACATGTGATTTCAATACACCCGTATTGCACGCGCTTCTGCGACAGCACGAGCACACCCCGTTTGCACGTGCAGTACACACAGCAGCGTGCGATATGACAAATGGTGTTATTTTCATTACCAAAAGCCACAGGGCATATGCAGCTAACATATTACCAAGTTTTATCACTTTATTTTAATTTATTTGGAAACAACAGTCATTTACAAAACATACTAAACGTTTTTGGTTAAGTATATTTGTTTTATATTGGCAATAGAACATACATTACAAAATACAAAGACAAATTAAAAACAATATTAACACAGCACGTAATTAGTTACAAAGAGTAATAAAATGTGTGTGCAGCTGATTTTTCAACGGTATTTACGATTCATTTCACAACAGATCTCTTACGTATACGATATATATATTTGCATAGTTCTATTTACTATATATTTGTGTATGTATGTATGTGTGGATTAAGCGCTCACAGGTGTTCTATACACTTTCATATTTTGTTGAGTATATACATAAACTCACATGTATACTGGTCCCTCCAGTTTGTTAATACCCCCCACCCCGAGTTACCTGTATCGACGCCTATGCAATAACAATAATTACAACACTAGTAGTAATAATAATAGTGGTGGTGGTAGTAGTAGTAGTAGTAGTAGTAGTAGTAGTAGTAGTAGTGGTGGTAGTGGTTGTAGTAGAAGTGATAGTAATAGGAGGACATTATTATTATTATTATTATTATTATTATTATTATTATTGGTAGTAGTAGTAGTGATTACTTACAGTTGCATATATATCCTTTCTGTGTTATACAATTTTCTTCAGCTTTAACAATGATGTTTGTCTTTTGAATTACGTAGGCACACGTTCCCTCAGGATTCAATGACCAGGTAATAAAACCATAGCTGCTTATTAACTCTGTAAAGAACAGACGTGGGTGGATTAGCTCACCATGTAGAAATATCAAAGCATGCTCGTCTTTAGAATGAATATATTGTACTAAATTAAAGTGTATATGTGGGTTTTTGTAATATATATAACCAACACACTACTACTTGCAGTTTGCATGTAATGCCGGAAATGATAGTTTAAGCTTTATGTTTCTCGTTCGGTTAATGTTATACCAGTGTTTGGTATTCGGTCTGAAAATAGTACTTGAAAATTCAATAAAAATGACGAGGGAAAATTCGAATATTCGAATGCTATCTGAACAACCTACTCATCGAACTAACGTATCTTTTATAGTTTGAACCGTGTAATTAACTTTTAATAACCCCCCAAAAAAAACAAGTTACGACAGAAAACAAATATAACTCTTTAATTCGGTAGTGACTGGTCGCTAACCTAGCTATATATTTTGATAATAATTTATTCGCTGTATACATACAATTCATAGGCACAGACATACATCATTCATAACATAAATATATATCATATACGATACTTATACATACACGAAATATATTATCCATAGTTTATCGCATACTTATACATAAAAAAAGATAATACATAGCCATGATCCAACAAATAGTTATATATTCATCACATAATAATACATTGCAGTACATTGTGGAGAGTGATACGTATATCTATTATCAATATACATTATTTTGTCTCAGTTTTTGTTTTGTTTTGTTTTGTTTAATGACGCACTCAACACATTTTAACTACGGTTATATCGGCGTCGGACATATGGTTATGTCGAGAATAAAACCCAGTGGTTAGCTGACGGGGATCGATCCTAGACCGACCGCGCATCAGGCGGGCACTGTACCACTGGGCTATGCTGCCCGCTATATTTTGTCTCAGAGTTGGTACAGCGCTCGCCTGAAGCGCGATCGATCTAGGATTCCCGTCGATGGGCACATTGGGCTACTTCTCTTTCCAGCCAGTGCTCCAAAACTGGTGTAACAAACGCCGTGGTGTGTGCTATCCTGTCTGTGGGATGGACACTATAAAAAATCCCTTGCTGCTAATCGAAAAGAGTAGCTCATGAAGTGGTGACAGCGGATTTCCTGTCTCAATTATCTGTGTGGTTCTTAAACATATGGCTGACGCCATATAGCCGTAAATAAAATGTGTTGAGTGCGTCGTTAAATAAAACATGTTCCTTCCTTTCTTAATCATATGTCTGACACCATATAACAGTAAATAAAATGTGTTGAGTTAATCGTTAAATAAACCATTTCCTTCCTTAACCATATCTCTGACGCAATATAATAGTAAATAAAATGTGCATCATTAAATAAAACATTTCCTTTTTCGGAGTTATTGCTGCCAATACATACTTACATACTGTTGTCAACTGCTTTTCGTTATTAATGGATGGGCGGGATTTAGTTCAGTCGGATGGATCCATTCAACTGAAAGTTTTTTTCTCGTTCCAACCAGTGCACCACAACTGTACAAAGGCTGTGGTATGTAATTTCCTGTTTGTGGGAAAGTGCATATAACAAGATCTCATGCTGCATTAGAAAAAAATGTAGCGGGGTTTCTCATGACTACGAGTCAGAATTACCAAATGTTTGACATCCAGTATTATAGCCGATGATTAATTAATCAATGTGCTCTAGTGGTGTCGTTAAGCAAAACAAGTTTTTTTCTTGTTTATTAAAGGGACAGACGCTAGTTTTTAAACATTATAGCATATATTCTCCTAGTAGAGCCGTTTATGATCACTGCAATCAAACATTTCTTATAATATTATACATGTATTCGTTAGATTATCCATTGTCATAGAACTGAAGTGTTTATGGTCATCCTGATGTTACTAATACACCAACAATTACATATTTGTAAAACCCGCACATACAATTAAGACGTAGCGGTTTATTGATTCGAGTTCTTGTCAATTTTAAAGTATATTTCCAATTTTAACGTCATCAGGTTTTTTTTTCACTCTGTTGTAACTTTATCCAAATGAGTTACAGGTTTGTAAATGAATTAAACTTAGTGTCCATTTTTTTCCGGGTTAAAACTAGGGTATGCGCCTTTAATGGGCAGTAATTGTATTCGTTTAAATGATGTTTTTTGGGGTATAATAACATGGTTTAATATGTCTGTCTCTCAGTACTATAAAATGGACAAACTAATATAAAGTGGAAACGAGCTACTCTCAACTTACTAAATCAAAACCTATACTAGCTCCGGAAATATTCTTTTTGACCGACCGTTCAAAATTGCGCCAAAATTCCTCAATCAAAATTGCGCACCCTTTTCTCTTTGGCATATTGCTCCATTCAAAATTCCATAGCACCACCACCCAACCCCGCCGGCTACCGACTTTTGTCGGGTTGCTGGTGATCCCTTCACCTGCCAGTGCAGGCGGTCCCTCCTCTCCCACCCCCAATTTTCCTGTCCTGGACGACGGAGCTTGCCAAGGCCTGCCGCCTGCGCCCAAGACAGACGTGCGCTACAACAGCTTGTTCTAAATGTGCACGTAAAACCCTATGACATGACATGACATGACATGACAAGACATGAAGTGGAACTGTCTTCAACTGCCTGCTTGTTACACAAATTACAGAGTCTTTCTGATTTTTCAATATTATTGAATCTGCCCGTTTCTACAGCAAGGCTGTGTGCAGATAATCTATATTTACATAATATACTTAGATGCAATAGATTTTTGTACATATTACTTCAAACAAATTATCAACAAGATATTTGTATATAAAAAGTTTAGAGAATGTGTACAAAATAGCATACATGCATTGGATGAGGGAGGGAGAGAGAGAGACAGTGAGACAGAGAGAGAGACACACACACACACACAGAGAGAGAGAGAGAGAGAGAGAGAGAGAGAGAGAGAGAGAGAGACCCATACACACATACACACACAACTATATATTATATATATTACCTGGACGGTAGATGCTTATAGTGTCGTTAGTTCCGCAATATTCCATGAAGTTTCCCAAACAGCCACGACGTGTGCGATTATCTGTAGTGATACTACCTTCGTTTAAAGAACCAAAACAATAACACGTGCTTTCCTGAAACAAAATACAAGTACAACGATCAGTTATCTGACACTAGATTTGGAAGTGCATACCTTTTTGTGTTAAATAGAAACACGTCAAGGATTTGTGATAATTGATAAGTTAAGGAGAATGTGTGTAATTAATGTATAACAGTGGACAATGTTGTACACTGGCGACTTTAATAATACACCTTTGGTGTCCTGTTTTGTAATATAGCAATGTAGCACACGTCTCGTCTTTGTTCATTGTCTGTGTGCATGCGTTTATACAGGCTGTCCAGCGATACTGCTTTTCCTACTTTTCTCTACTTTTTGGTCTTTTTTTCTATTTTTCCTTTTTTTCTTCTTCAAGATACCTAGTTTTTCCTACATTTTTGTTTCAAAATGTCGCAAATTGTTGCTAAAGTGTACATATCCTTGTGTTATTATAAAAGCCAACATTTATAGGAAGTTTTTTTTCCCCCTTTTTTTCTTCTTTTTTTCCCCCAATTTGCGGCACCATATAACAGGTGCATGGTGCTTATAGGCCCAACTGAAATCCTTCTTAGGTATAAAACTAACTCCTACCTCATGTGATCCATTTTTGAACATGCATTAGTCTACAAAATGAACAGTTAGACTATACTAGTCCATATAACGAGTTAAGTTTTGTAGTATTATACGTAATTACTTGTATAGTAAATATTACATACCTGTAATCCAACGTACATGGGTTTACGGTTGTTTTGCTGACGTCGACATTCGTAGTAACAGCGACTTGCTTGATTATCATAGAGGATTGTTTGATGATCATAGATGGTTGTATACATACTGCTGGAGGTCACATACGACTCATTCAGTTCTCCAGCATATGGAAATAAAGACTTTTTATCTGCTGTAAGACAATGGTTTATTATTCGAGTTATTATTTAATTTAAATGTAAAGACACTGTAGGTTGACTAAAGCACATAATATATAAAGTATATGAACTACTTAAACGTGCAAAGCTTTTACGTGTGGATAAAAATATAAAACACTGGCAGTAGTTACCATTACACTATTTCTACAAACAGCGGGTGGAAGATTTGAAAACTATTTAGTAATTATTGTGTAAAGGCGAAATCGAATAACAGATAGAAACGTTAAGGTAACCTTTATAATAGTAACATAACATAGTCGTCAGAATCGCGGCAAGAGGAGCATTGCCTAC